>VMBQ01004226.1:14116-104298 GCA_007657795.1 Dreissena rostriformis | reverse complement strand
GCGAATAAAATCAAAACAAGGCCGGTGACTCTATGTTTTTATTTTTATATTTCATATAGTATTTGTATGTAGAACTTAAATATAAATTTTGAGCAAAAGTTATTAGATGGAAAAAAATCAGCAAAACTTCAGCAACACCCCTTAACATAAAAACAACTCAACGATATATTTAGTAATATATTCAGATAACTTTTTCTACATTAACATGTAACTTAAGTTTGTACAATGTACACGTAATTGTATATTTGTAGAAATAAGGCTTTGATTAAAACGATACCATTTAAAAGGTTTTGGTTGGTTGTTGCCTTAATTTTATATTTAACAAGTAATATGTTTTGTGAAACACTATGTCCCCTTTTGAGCGATTTTGACCCATATTTTTTACCTTTGACCTTGAAGGATGACCTTGACTTTTCACCACTTAAAATGTGCAGCTCCATGAGATACACATGTATGCTAAATATCAAGTTGCTATCTTCAATATTGCAAAAGATATGGCCAATGTTAAAGTTTGTGCAAACCAACAAACCAACAAACAAACAAACCAACAGACAGGGCAAAAACAATATGTCCCCCAGTATAGACTAGGGGACATAAAAATGGCGCCATATACTTTTTTCTAAATAGTGGTAAACTGTTTTAATTTTTCCTCCATGTGGCAAATAATTTGCGTTACAAATTAATTATTATTGCTACAGTTATTGATTTTAGTTGAAACTATTGTTGAAACTATTGCTTACCGTTTATCTGCCAATCATGTTGGTTCTTGTCTGGGCTACAATAATTGCAACGATTGTACGGATCCTTTCCACCAGAGGGGACACAGTTACCAGCAATAAGACAAAACTCCGACTTGAATACACATTGATGGTATTATAATTTTTTCAACGCATGGAACATATGGATTTGGTTACAACGCATATGATACAACTACATAACGGCTGTTTTAGCGCTTCATAATTTAAGCGATTTGTAACCTATACATGTAGATTAGCATGATGATCATCTATAGGTTTCAAAACGCCTAAATATTGCAGCACTAATAACATCCGTTATGTAGTTGTATGATGAGGACGATGATGATGATGATGATGATGATGATGATGATGATNTAAGATTCAATTCTGAAGAAAATAGAACTGGTGTGCATTAATAGGAAACATTTACAAACTAGAAATCCTTCCAGATATGGACTAAATTTTAGTTTTGAAATTAGTGGCTACCGATAAGCCACGGAGTGGTAACCTCTGCGTGGAGTATTATTACTCGCTGAGTGATGATAAAAGGTGTCAACACGAACATTGAGATGATTGTCGGCGACGGCGCAAAATTAAAAGGTTATCGTTACCGCTGTAAGCAGTTGTCTGTGATATACTCATTTCGGCTTAATAAGATGTTTTACACTTTCCTTTAACAATGCCTTAGGTGTATTGATCAATTGATGGCAACAAGTTCGTAAATGTCAATGTTTCATACGAACTGTGTGTGAAACATACTTTGTGTTTTCTCAGTAATTGTTCTCCGTTTATTAGTTGGAGGTGAACAGGTGAAAATATTTCTTAAGATGATGGAAAGAGGTAATATACATTTGTATATAAATATATCTCACCTCGTACAAAAATGATCTACTCCGATTGGATTAGAGCGGTCACGTGCCCATTGTGTATTTTCCATACACCCCGAGTAATTTCCATTCACCCGAGTAAAAAAAAGGTGAAGATCTGTTCGATAAACTGCTAGATAAGTCTTGTTATTATATGATTTTGTATGGGTATGTACGGGGATCCAATTAAAATATCGATTGCAACTGCATTTGAAACTGCTGTAGATAAGATTGGTGACACTATTTCAGCTTCCTAGTTTCTGTTCCTCCATCTCTTTCTCGAAACTTATTTAGACCACACTATTTTTTAATAACAAAGCTTACCAAAACAAAACACGATTTACGCAATCGCAATCATGTCGGAGCGATTTATTTTATTTCTATCACAGTTTACCACTATGCATGACAAACACACAATCCGAAATACGTTTTGGATTCGTTCGATGCTTTAAAAAAAAACATATGTTACATTTAAATAAACCACCACTTCCGAGTAGTTTTCCATAACATCCAGATTCGAGCTTAATGGTGTGTTTCGTCATAAAAATTACGTCACACGAGATGCGTCACAAATTGTGTAGTCAATTGAATGGAAATTAAACTACGGAAAGCTGGTTCGGTAATAAATTTTAGTAATGGAACAAAATATGATGATATATTAAACACAACAAGGAAAAGGTAGTCGGTGAGATATAATCGTCACACTGTTAATAACTGATGGTGTATGGGGTATACACCCTCAGTAAGTGCATACCATACTCGAGCTTCGCTCTCGTATGGTATGCAATTACTGAGGGTGTATATCCCATACGTCATCAGTTACTAACAGCGTTACTAATAATACTTATGTGAATACGTTACTATAACAGTTGTGATCTCTATTTTTGAAATACAAACTTGCACTTTACGACTAAGAATAAAACATAATATTGTCAAGATCATGAGAAAGTACGCAATTCTTCGGCTGTTGATGGCATTGGTGGCATTAGCTAGATCATATTAATTAATTGTAATAGTTAACCTAAATTTGATCAGTCCTCAGTCTGATAACTTTACGTATACGAGATACAATGATAAAATGTTGAATATATATGTCTCGTCTGATTTTAGAATTGTAATGAAGTGTTTCAAACGAAATTTCGTTTGTAAACTATATTATGAAAAAGTTGTAAACAAAAGCGTCACTCAAGTTTCAATTCAATTACTAAAAACGTTTTGAAGTATTAGTGTAAGTGTTAAGTTCAACGTGTCATGCAGAGTTGTTTATTTTACGGGTGAAACTATGGCGAATAAATCTTCAATATGTTAATGTATTTATCCAGAAAGAAAATCGATTATTCTGTTAACTTTATAGCTTCATGAGCATGCTTGCATTGATATCATTCTGGCATGCCTCTTAATATGATAATATCCATAATGTGAGCTTCTGTTGGTAAAATACTGTATTTTTTTTAATGCAAGATGAATTAGATGTAAGTTATGGTATAATTAAATCATATAGTAAACAACATTCAAACAAATTGCTAATCACTGGGATATAGAAGATATTCGAACCAAAACACTTTAAAGTCGCGAACGCATACACCAAAGCCGGAGCTAGTGGGATTCATTTACAATTAAGCTGCGCTAATGAATCAACTTTTGGAAGAACAAATGTAACCAATTAAAGTCTGAGATGTCAGCCAAAATAAAGACGAATGTCATAAACAGTATAAAGGATACATAACATAATACGACAAGAACAACTGTTTACATTAGAACATTTTATTAGTAAACATATTATTTTAATGAAATAGGATACAATTGAGAACTTGTTCATATACTTTCCTTTACTAAAGTATAATACTTTAATATTTAGTATTGTATAAGGCTTTATTTTTATAAAGCAGATCATCGATAACATGTATAAGGAAAAATAAGAAAAAATATCTGATTATTAAATTTCTGGTTGCATCCAATTACATACACACGAGAACAATCACTTCTATTACAACAAAACTGCACCCAAACAATAAATGGCAATGCTAAAAGTGAACCTTTAATATTCAACGATGTATCAAATATATCCCAGAAGAACGTGTCTTAATAATTAAATAATAAGATATGATTTCGACAAATATAACTTTACGTGCGGCTGAAGTTTATTTGATATATATCTTAAAATATTTAATGCTATTTTAAAATGTTAAAAGTCGCCATACCTTTTATTAAGAGTTCTATTTGTATTATTGGAGATATACTACGCCACTTGCGATAACATAGGATAAAAGACAAGTCGGATATCGCGTATGAAAAAAAGGAGCCTGCAGATGAATTTTTGATGGAATGTACACGTCTGCAAAGAATACATTGAATCTTTTTAACATAAAGCTTTATAAGTAATCAACAAACCTTTGAATTATATTCACAGAACAAATACTCTGATTAATACTTTTCTGATAACATACTATAAAACAAACATGACAAAACATTGATAATTACAACAGCAGTGCAAACAATTCACTTCAATAAACGTCATTATTATTTCTTGTTGTTTAACCAGAACGTCTGTTCTACGTAGATGTATAATTACAGGTGCTACCTAAAACGTTGTTTTAACACGAACTTTTAAATATATACATGTCAAGTCATGAAACATATTCCGATACAACAATTTCCTGTATGTTTTCTGTTATGAGTTTTAAAATCAAATTATAACATGAAAGTAATTTTCGTTAAAAAAGTCATTTCATTCTGTTAATCTTAAGTCTTGCTTCGTCGTAGCTTTTGATTCCTACTGTGGGTGAAGGGTTGGCATGTTAACATGTTCAAACCGCTCTGCTGCATGCTACAAAAATTCAACGCTGCGTAGTTTGTATAATACAATAAATGCAAGATAAGCAATAAAACAAAAGTTAATACTGTGTTGAAATTGAATCAATGTTTACTATTAAGTATTCATAAGTGATTTTCGCAATCAGATAAATATTTTGGTTTATAATTTTATTTTACTTTTTTACAAGTAGACTCTGAATAGTACACTATACTTGTATGATCGAAACTCAAACGTCAACCGTGATTAAGTGTTCAATGATATAAAAGTAAATGCATACCGTGCGTTTACGTGTTTGAACTTTCTTCATGTACAAGCATGCTGCGAGTACTGCCAGTAGAACCAGTGCAGCAGCTGTACCAACAGCGACAGCGATGATCATGGTCTTGTCACTGGTAGCAACGTTATCTACGTTGTCTACGTCCACGTCACAACCTAGGCGTATGATAATAATAAATAAATGTTAAATTTGCGTGTTCATTTATTCAAAGTGCATTTCATTGTTTATAAACATAAACAAAATGAACGATTTATTTTGCAATATGTGTAGTTCATTTTGTAAAATGTACAAATTATTTTTAGCAATAAGGTATTGATTAAAACGATACAATTTAAACGTCTTTGGTTGGTAGTTGCCTTATTTTTAATTTAAAATGGCGCCATAGACTTAAAATATGTGTTATAAATAGTGGTAGAACTGTTTTAATATGTCCTCTCTGTGGCAAATGTTTTGCGTTACAAATTAATAATTGCTGTTTCTGTTATTTATTTAAGTTGAAACTATTGTTGAAACTATTGTCTACCGTTTATCTGCCAATCATATTGGTTCTTGTCTTGGCTACAATAACTGCAACGATTGTCCGGATTTTTTCCACCAGAGGGGACACAGTTACCAGCAATAAGACAAAATTCCGACTGGAATACACATTGAAGATATTATAATTTTCCAACGCATGGAACATATTGATTTGTGATTTGGTTACAACGCATATCATACAACTACAAGCGATTTGAAACCTATATGATGATGATGATGATGATGATGATGATGATGATGGTGATGATGATGATGATGATGATGATGATGATGATGATTATTATGATGTTGATGATGATGATGATGATGATGATGTAATAGTAGCAGAAGTATTAGTTATTGAAGTAGTGGTTATTGTTGTTGTTGTAATCGTATCATTACCGTCATCATTATTATTGTATAACTCCTATATTTGGCATCTTAAGAAGATATGAATTTAGAAACATTAGAACACAATAACTTAGTATCCATCAAAATGATTTATTGTATTATAGTCCTTAAAGGAACTGTAAACCACGAATGACCAAAGAAGAAAAGTTCTAAAATACCGTATTTTTGTACAATTATTNAACTTAAATATGTTATATGTCTTTCATTATCATTTACTGTGATATTACTATATACTGTGATATAAAACGTTGTCTCCTATGTCACACAATATTATAACTAAAGGACCACAATGGAAATAAGGGTTTAATTGCAAACCCTTTATTGTGCAATCCTTAACGTATAATGTTGATTGACATGGCTTTGTTTATACATGCAGGTTGTTTTTATTACTTATTGTGTGTATATAACATGCTGCCATGTAAATCTATGCATTTTATGTTGAAATAAATCTATCTATCTATCTATCTACATATTGTATCGTGTATACATTGGCAATAAATTCCAACGTAGAGTTGTGTTTGAAAAAAAAAAGATAAAGTAAAGACATAGTACATAGAATTAAATATTAATTGTGTCATATTGTATGATAAACAATTTCTGGTTCAGTATACTTATTTACCTCTGTCGCTACCACAGGATCCGCGGATCTTTTTCGACGATTTTCAAACGAAAGAGAGCAGTACGCATCCCATCCGTTGTTGCAGATTGCGGGAATGTACACTGTATCATGTGTCACTTTCTTGCCACTGACATAAAACTGAAAATACCACGTTATGCATGAAATTTATTAAAGGGGTATATAAACGGAATTTCCTTGAATGTATGTCATGCATATAAACAATACATATTCGCACTTTTTAACATACATTTAGCCAATAAAGTGTCATATTAATTGAGGTGTTTCACAGTATATAAATACTAAACGATGCATGCTTCAGTGGCACTCGAACTCACGATTACAAAAAGTATTGTATTGATAGAGCGCATGCGTAAAGAGGTTTTTCGTGTATATTTCATTTTTACAGATGTTACTGCGACTTTTCATTTTCCGCACTCGCTTGCAGTTTCCCCAGGACATTTTTTTATTGTAAAATAAATATTTAATCGAGCGATTATGAAAAGGTGACACATGCGTTAAGCATGTGTTATCTATTTGATTATAAATGCGCACTTAGGGAAACGAGCTTAACGTTACCTCGTGATTAGTTTTATATATTCTTTATTGTTTAGCCTTTGATAGTTAACAATTATGCATTTGAAAAACAGAACAATATGCTTTGCATACATTTAAACTGTTTTTCTTAATTACTTACAAACCAGGTAAACGTATATTCAATTAACACGTTAAAATATGTCAACACATTTCAACTTAATGTGCGATGTAAGCTAATCATCGCATATTGATATTCATTGTAGATTTGATTTGAACACGAGCGCGTGTGGATGTTAGTGAATTTGGATGGGTATTACCGACTGTTGAAACTGTTTGTGGCAAATCGTGGGTAATTTTAACTTACGTCTTTTGCAATAACCTTGCAAAAACTTTTCTTGCTGCAGCCATCCCTGATCGTATATCGCAAGATCGCACACGGCTTCAATTTAGGGTTGCAAATTCCTCCACCCGTGCTACTAACAATCTCCGGGGGTTCCGAAACGTTCACCTTACAGTTGCTTAGTGGGTCAAAACCCTCGAAACATTCACAATCACCTGAAGCGTTTACACTTTATTTGTATAACACTCACTTAATCATCAACATGTTACAAATTGTGTGCTTTGTTTCCTATGAAATATTTGTGTTAAAAAAAAAGCATACGAGCAAATATTCGATGACAACATGTGCAAAAAACTCAATTTTAATTAACTGTGAATGTGAAATTGTATTTACCTTTTTCGGTACAGTTGCCGTTGCCATAGCAATTATCAACACACGCGGTTTTGAAGGTCTGTGCAATGTTTGGATGTGCAGCCTATGTGGAATAAAAACAACTTCACTAGGCATTTGCTCAAGAATATACATTCATAAAGTTTGAATATATGTGTAAGCTACTCTAAGCTATATGCCAATTCAGAGTTGATCATATTTGACGTTATTTTATTTTTTTAATAACATGGTTTCTGTGGTCAAGTTTGTAAATATGTTCTACATATAATTTGTATAGTTAACATTCAAAATAAATAAATGCTTCAGAAGTTTAAAATAAAAGTACGACTCAAATTCTGACAAAGCTTTCAGTTTAGTCAAGTCTATCAAGATTGTGTTGAGTCATGTATATAATTCTAATTCTTACCTGTAACTCAATATCTCTCTCCACAACTTGTTTGGCTACCGATTTTGTGCTGATGCATGCAGATTCCGTGGCGGCCGACGAGTTTGAACTTCCTTCCACCTAAAACGATATAAAGTCAGAACAAAACTTATTTACGACTTTTGAAAGCTAATGATTAACCGTTAAAGTATAGTTGTTTGTAGATTATCCTACAGCAGAATTCACGAATATTGAAACAAATGATTGAATGTTTAAACTTCGTACACATAAGAGGACTAACTATAAGCAAATTGAACCATAACCTTAATGTTAAAATGTTGCTATGTGGTGAACCCAACATGTCTTTGGATTTTAATGAAATGGTGTTCAGAACAGTACAGACATTCATAGCAGGCTCAAAAAGGTTTTAAATTTTGTATAAAATTGTCAATAACATGCATACAATGGAAGATAACAATTCTCAATAACTTTACAATTGTTAACCTACTTTCATGTTTATTTATCTGTGTATAATTATGTTCAACTAACTGATTATGTTGTTGAACTATTAATAATGTATTTTAGTAAATTATGTTATATAATTATCTGGGAGAGGATCCAGATAATGTTGCAAAAACTTGTAATCCAATCCCATGCATATTTGATGCAATAAATACGTTTAAACTGAAACATGATAAAATAAAAATGTTTGTATTGAAATCTACATATCAAATAAATAACTTTGAATAATACCATCTTATCTTGGGCGCAGTCATTTGATGCATTTCCTGCTACACTTGACGCGAGAGCAGCTTCCTCGCCGTTGCAGTTTGCAGTAAGGTACGCCTGACATTCCGCGACAGCCGTTTCGTACGAGTCGTTACTAACAGACACTTGCCTCTGAAACCAGTTCTAAAGCTGAGTGTGTGCGGCCATCTACTATATTGTATCGTGAAATTATTATACAATGACATGCTCATATCGCTTAAAATGAATACATATTATATTCGATAGGTACATTTTGCGTCATAGTTTTTTATCACTTGTTTTTGTCAATATCACTGTCGGAATCGTTAATATATTAGTACACTATTAGTTAAGTTTGCTCTGTTGTTTTTTTTATTTGTTAAAGTCGGTGTCGATATCAGTTGTATCAATAGTTACAGGGAAAATAGACTAAAAAATATTTAATTATCGCGTTTTGGGGTATTTTGGCAATACAAACGAGTGAAATAGACAATATCGTAGTTGATGTTCATGTTCACTCGAACCTTTAGGCGGACAATACTCCGTTTGAATGTTCGTATATTCTTTAATGTGTTTAGTCTGTCAACTGTATCATGATTGTCTACAAATGGAATAGATCGCTTAGTTCTGTCACTCGTCAATGTTCCAAAGTTAGATCCAGGATTCTCTTTGAATTTTGAACACCACTCGGCTTCGTTTTGATGACATGTTGGTTTCCTGTTTCCATCATTGTCCTTCGGGCAAATGCAAAATCGCTCATTTCCATTCCAGCTGGAGAGGTTTGCAATTCTTTCAGGATTCAATAGAGATTCTTCATCTGCAACTCTAAAAAAAATGAATGGTTTAATTTCTGAGTATCTGATTTCTGCTTAATGTTATGTGTTCCAATATATACAAGTAATGTTATGTAGCTATACTGACTTACACATCAAACGAATTTCTATACATAATCCCAGGTTAGTCTTATCAAACCCAGTTCTAAAATATACCAGTTCTACGACACAAATCCTGCTGAGCCACTATTAATATGATCACTATCTATAATCTTACATCCAAGACTTTGAAAAATTGTCAGGGTCACCTCCCCACCACCACCACCACCAATAGTAGTTGTAGGAAAAGGTCATCGCGCCGTCCCTATGTAAGAAATCGTCCCTCCAGTTTCCGTTAAAGTGCCCGCAGAGTCCTTCGACATTGTTCATGTCATTAGGGGACGGGTAGATATAGATGTTCATAGGAGACCACCATTGGGTCACAAAGTAGTACACCTCGATGGATGTTCCGTACGGTAGGTGAAACTATATAATAATAGTTATCAAATTCATATATGTATTATATTGTTTATATTAATAATCGAACTCTTATTCGAATGTAGTACTTGTCGGCAGGGATATCGAATTTCGAATTATTGTTTTTAATTGCCTAAGTACGTGTATTAAAATGTGTAAACTACTTCTTCACCACATATCATTGATAATATATTTTAAATGATTTTGCACTATAAGTTTAACTTGAACAACTTAAAAACACGATAACAGGAAATATTTAGTTGAGAGCTGTTTTAACATAAAGACTGAGCCTATTAGGTAAGGATATTGCTGCTAAATAAAACTAAAAGAATCAAGCAGTGAAGGTCGCACTGTTTGGCTGTAGCTTGAATGAAGAACACCGTTAAGAACTCCGTCACTGGTATTGACGGCTTCGACAATGTGGTCTCCATGGCAGTGGTTGACAACAAAAAGGTCTCTCCCGGCTCGAATGGCAACACCGCATGTACATGAGGCCCACCCTCCATTACATGACTCCGTCTCAATTTGAACCTGAATGGAAAATATACAAACTATGTCAACTAAAAAGTGGTTCATGACATTTTGATGTATTGTGTTAAAGTAAATCATTTTTATTTTTACATGCATAAGTTACTACAGTACTGCGTAATGTTAATACATTTATTGTTATCAAATATTATAATGTATTGTTAAATTTACCACTGCAATTCATAATGCTTTGAAAACTTGGGCAAAAGGAACAAAATATACCTCAACAGGATACTGTTTATGTTTGTACATGATGAATTCGCCCTCCAGTTGCATACTGTAATATCTAAAAAGCAGTCATAATCGCCATTGCTATTATATTTGGATCCTTTCCCCAATAATTTCATTTTCATTTAAGGATAAATCTTTTGCAATACAATTTCATATTCGCACATTCATTTCAGAGATTTACTTAAAATATTTTAATAAATATGATTATTGAAACTCCAGAAACGTTATAATGAGGAAATTTGCTTTATAAACACCCACTAGTCTTTTATTTTAGGCAAGTAAGCAATTGACTGTTCAATACAGAACAATACATACACCACGACATTAAACAGAAAAACAGATTAACGCTGTTACACACGCACTTAATAACAAAATGTAGCGCCTTAAATGAACGTCTATTCAGACACAACGTAAGTACATCCCTGTTATGTCTCTGTGCACTTCATGAAACGACGTCTGTTTACGTTATCGAGTGTTATCTGTATGATAAGTCAGTATGTTTATATGAGAAGCGAACTTATAACCACCATATAACTATATTCCGTCCCGTGCATTGAAAACATCCTACACGTTTTTCAAAACATCTTTTCTTCTTACCAAACGTTTGACAAGTGTTACATATGCTGCACCTTCCAAAGGACAACCGATTACATGTACTTTCTTTTGTATTGTTTCATTGTTTCCCGTAATTTTATTATTGTTAAATCATTTTATAAACCAATTATGTTCGTCTGACAACATGCAACTGAATTCATACTGAGGTAGAAGATACGTATAAGACCTTGTCTTCGATCCAATCCCATTAAACATGTTCATATTGTAAACGTTGTATGAAATTTTATGTATAACAAGTTTCGTTTGTTCGAAATAGATACGTTCAAACTAATGTTGGGGTCACCGCCTTGGAACGGTCAATGCACAATATTCGGGTTTAAACCAGTTAAATTGCGCTCCGAACCTTAAAAGAAGTCCAGAAATAATCATTGAAACACCCGTGACATAGAAATTATCTTTATAGAATTCTATTCAAGAAAAAAACTAATAAAAGATAATTTAACACTTACTGTCCATCAAATGTCTGAAGCCTTGGATCGTTTGTTACGTAACATAGAGTGTTTTTCCAGAAGTGGTTTTCGTCTCGTACAAGTATCTGATAAAAAAAGTCGTAGCCGTTTATTTGCATAACAATTAAAAAAGCATGCATCATAAACTGTTTCTAATTGTGTCTTAACGGAACATCAATAATACTGTGCTGCACTTGCCTGTACTTTTGTGTCCAATCTACATTTTTTCCAGAACGAGTCAACCTTTCCCGCTGCCTTAATTTCAATAGACATATTGAAGGCTTCTCGCAGTGTGTACTTCTTGTTGTTTATGGTTGACAAACGCATGCTGACTTTTTGTTTGTTTTTCAACGATTTGCCAATCACTTTATCCTCCCCTCGTAAGATAAATCCACATGTCTCCGCGCCCTGATGTATAATACAACATTAAATTCATCCAGTATTATTTTTTAAATGTACATTATATTTGTGTTGTTTCAATTATCGATTTCATATAAAACAGGTTATAATCGAACTTTTTATAACGGAAATTATTTTAATAGGAATATAAAAAGTACGATATTTATAAAGAAAATGTATTTTTTATTTAGGCAATAGTAGTTCGAACTCTTTCTGATTCTGAAAACTATGTATTAAATCAACTTAATCATCTATAATGTGCTGTGCCCCTTACCAACGAAAAAAGAGTTTATGGTTGTATAGAAGCGCATAGTAACAATATATTAACATGGTTTATGCAATTATCAAACCTTCACAGCAACTGTTGAGTCGTTACAGGTATACTGATCAGATTCATCAAACAGCATAAATTCCAAAAAGCAATCGTCGTTTGGATCACACCACAGTGGCAGATTGACAGTTAAATAAAAAATACTTTCCCCACCTCTTGGGATGTAGACTGTGGGGTTGTCTATCTGCAATTCATTCAAAACTTTTAGCGTATTGAGAAATTCATAATAAATATATTTTTGAATCTGATGACAATAACTCTAAATGGAAGGATTGCATTTTATAACTTTTCAACATACATTTAATTACCCAAATATACTGTGGCTTTATAATGAAAACTCTAATATAAAATTCTGCCTTTTGAAAACTCTTACATAAAATTCTTCATGGTATGACATTGATGGCAAAATGTAAGTAAATCTGCAACATATTTATTATAATGTGATTCGTATATATTGTCGGAAAACAAAATACATACATCTACAATTTTGAATGCTTCACTATGAACAGTCGGAATTGCCTCTGATCCATTGATGAAAAATGTAGAAATAGTGCATTTCCACTGAAACAAACGTTTATTTATGAAGTTTGGAAAAAAACGGTTGTTTATTTTAAGCATTTTTATCGTCGATTTTATATCCTGATCCTGGTTGTTGAAAAAAGGATTTTATTGTTTAAACAACACATGTTATGTTAAACATCGTCAGATATTTGCTATTACTGTTACACTTTTTATAAATATAGTGATTAAATATACTTACGGTGATTACATTATACTACAATAAACTTAAATAGTTACAAATATAATTAAACATTTATTTTAATTGACGAACTTAAATATACACTTCTTAAATAGACCTCATGTTCCGTATACATATGTATTTACTTCCTTTCTAAGAGATTAATATGGACTCCCATTACGAAAATATAACAAAAAGGATTGTAGCTGTTACGGACAGCTGTTAATTATATCATCTCGAAAAAATAATCAATACTTAAATTTAACAATCATAAAAGGGACAATAACAAATATCGTATACCGCTTTGTCTACTGCACACTTGTTGAGATGATTTGTATTGAGATATTCCTCATACAGATATTCGACTGGTTGTGTATTAAACCCCGTCTCTTCGAACGATGTCATTGTGTTATAATGAACGACCACGTCATCGATGATCCTAAAGTAACCACAGTGTTCGTTAATACAATTCCGTATGCATGTATGTATAGTTTGCATACGATAGTGCAAACAAAGTCAAAACCTGTGTCTATAAGCAAAAGAAAACTTAGACAAGTCAAACATGTAACGAAGTTTACGTAGCCCTATTACGTTATGTTATTATATCGTAGCGATGTGTATACGTTTCAATTTTTTCATTCATTTTTCAAATTAAAAAAAAAAAATGAATGTGATAAATACAACTCTCGCACTGTATACATATGAAGATGTGATTAAAAGGAATGACTTATTTACCACGCTACAGAATACAAAACTCCGGTTTCAAACTCATATATGCATGTCGAGCGTCGTTCATTCACTCCACTGCCTTCTGTAATGTAGCTAAACGTCAGCGAGGCTGCAGTGAAAGCAGTTTAATATTGCATGTGGTGCTCAAACTAACAACATGCATAAACAAACCGTTTGATATATAGTATCTGTATCAATTTTGTCTGTTATTTAACAACACGGTAAGGACGAGAAGAATGCTTTTGAACTATTCGTTGTTTGTATAAACAAGGTTTGTAACCATAGGATGACATATGCCCCCTTTTTCTACATTTTTCTAAACCGTAACGCAGAGTGTTTTTTCCACATTTTTCGAAACCTAAACGCAAAGTGTGACGGAATTTCAGACGGACAGACAGACGGACAGTGCGATCACTATATGCCCACCTTCGGGGGCATAACAAATAAAGTTAATTTGAAATATTCAACACACCTTGCTTTGCAATGCACCTTCCAAACTCGGATAGCTTATATCCAATGCTGCACCTGCAGACAAAATTCGTGGATGACACTGACTCGATACAGGCAGCGTGGTTAATATGGGAACATTCCGCGTCGGAAGAACATGGGCTTCCAAGAACTGAAATATACGAGAAATAGCTTCTGTTTTGCTTAACGAAACACTGAGCCCTCCCTATTTGAAACATCACAGAATTATAACATTTGCATAAGAATAGTATAATTAAAAAAAAATGTTTTCGATATAGCACTAAAACGTTTGGTGTACTATGAGTTGCGAAATTAAATACAACATACCTTTTTGTCTACACGTTCCGTGTTGCAAACTGAGTTCTGCCGTTATTACGCACGCGCAAGACCCATCCCTGCATTCCGCATTCGAGATCGGTTTACAAATGGAAGAGTCCCTTGAACAATCTGAAATGATAAACACATATGATTTAGTGACGATCGTTTTAAAGGATAAAACTTTACGCAGAAACAAATAAGTTCTTATTGAAATGCGTTGTAAACAGGGTGTGAATGTACGGCTATTTATTTTAAACTTAAGCGAATAATTGACGTATCATGACAAACCTTGTTTCTGTAAAACACGCCTGTGTTTATGAGTTGAAAAAGGAAATAGTTTATTGATGCATGCACATAATTTAAATGCGCATTTGACAATATAAATGCTAAAATGTTTTCTATTTTCTTTACCATAACAACTTATATTGAATTCACCTTTTGCAGAGCACACGCCATTACTGTTTACATGGGTCTGAACACACGCGCATTTAGAAGTTTGCATGTCACAGTAGGCACTCCCATTAATACTGGAACAGTGTTGTTCTCCGGGTGCGCAGCTATCTCCGATTTCTGGTAATTATTGTGTATAAAAGAAGTGATTATAACCGACTGAAGCTAGCCTTCGTGTAAAAAGATTAATATTGTTTACAGAATAACGAAACATAATTGCTGGTCATGAAATTTTTAATCAATGCCCAACTTTGACATATATCGTTTACCTCGAATATAGGTTAAGTTCTTTGTCCACTCAAACGGATTAATACTCGGGTAACAAACAAATGTGTTGTCCAACTTGTTGGTATCATTGACATTGTAACATTTTCCTTCGATAACGCACACTTCAGACAATAGAACCTGCACAATACATGTAAACATGTGTTAACATTAATGATATACTGTTGAATTCAAAAGGGTTTAGAAAGCTTTAAGGAGTATTCATGTTTAAAACTATTTTCATTACGAACGTACTATATACAGCTTACATATGCAAAATTTAGACTCGCAAAGCAATCGTTCACCAGAGATGAACTTCCGAATCTTACCAATGGAACGTCTTTGATATTAATAGCGCTACTGAACAAAGCTGGATTCGTTGAGGTTGTCTCTTCTGGTTCATACACGGTTACCGAGCATCGTATCTGATTACAATATAAAACAAGCAAGTATATGTTTAAATATCATATTTGTCTTATTTATGTGTTACGTATAATCAAATTTCCTGCATGCACTTAGTTGCTGGTCATTGTATCATATTATTCTTCCGAGAAGGCTACACACATAATGCAGTAGCAAGTATGTATGACATAAATTCAACAACGTTGAAACTATTGTAGCACTCTTAGTCGTATACCTACCTCTTGGTCCAGGTAACATTCTTGCCCAGAATTGGTAAAAGCTTCTTTCAGGTTCAGAACGTGCATTCCACTTGTTATGTCGTGTTCCATAATGATATTTTCTTTACCAGCATGCCTTAAAATGTAATTTTTCATTCATTATACGAACTTGTATAATTGTAATGATGTTTAGAGTATAGTATTTTAGAGCGTAATTATTTATAGATCTCAATTCCCTTGTAAAAATGATTCGGAGTTCTCTGCGAATGAATAGAACCACAAGCGCGTTAGCGAACCATTACCATGTGTAATATGTATTAATAGAGTGACAAAACATAACAACAATGTTATTTTTACGTGATCGGACATATTTGAAACTTAAAGGATAAACGTGATTTTATAATGTGCTTCGGTAAAACTACTTTCTGCATTGTTTATCGGGTATTTTAGTAAAAAATATGTTTGGCGTTTTCTTTCCGGAAATCCGCGAGCATTATGTAATAAATATTTGAAATATATACTAAATGGCAGTGTCATGCAATTGCGCATTGACCGTCATTATTTGATTACCATTTAAGTCTGTGCATTTTGTTCGCCAGAGGTTCAAATTCACATTTGATACCAGTTGTCGCAAACGATGTGTAGACCCACTCTATTTGAACAAACGGGGGCAATTTAGACCCCTGCCATGTAAAACCTGCGTGGTCCTCAGTACATGGTAAAGACTTGGAACATGTTATAATTCCATAGAATGTTTCATCATCCGCTGATGGGCATTCGCATCGATAGAACTTCTCTGTGAATTCGTACTCAACGTGCTGTTTCGGATTATGGAGACTGTCTTCCCGAGATAGACTGAACGTTACATAAGAACATATGAATTTAATCGGGACATAGAATCTTATTTCTAACTGATAATTATAAAACATGTATTCGTATTTGTTATATAGAATTTATTTTTGAAACACATTAAAAATAACACAATTTTTTAAAGCGTTAGTTTTTACCTCCAGCTTTTCTGAAACCCCTCGCTATTCATACTGAAGGAACCGTTGCTCAACCGATATTGCATGTGTTGAAACGCAGCAAGGCCATCCATGGTAACCCATTCCTCATTTCTGTCGGATATATGCATATCGAGTGCATTTTCGTGGAAGTCCATGTTCACCGTTATTTGAATGCCGTTAAGAAGTCGAACGCTATATATTTCATTGTTACGATTCCACCACTGGAAACATACAATCCATAATATATATGCTTTACAAAATATCGCATGTGCTACAAACGGAATCCATATAATAGTTTTTAAGTGTATATATATATATATTGTTGTTCGTTACCCAATTTGATGTTTTCTGGTAGTGTTGCATAGCGTCCCCATCAGGGTCCAACATTAAGAATCCTTCTACCTTGATTGAGTCACATATGTCGATCGTATAAATGTTGTTACCGTTTCGAGACGTAACAGCGCAAAGACAAATAATTGTTGGTGCTTTTGTACATGGTCCCGTTTTAATCTGTATCTAAAAATACAGATTTAAGAGGTGGAATAATAGGCATGGCAAGTTTGCTTGTAAATTGATGGTAAATACAAATTATAACATATGCATGAAATATTTATATGTGCATTTGAAACTATAACTAAGAGATTGTTTTTATGCAAACATGTACTCAACCATGCAGACCAGTCATGTCATGTTCTGCTGTATGTCAAAGCAAGACCGTAGCGTAAATTAAACAGGAAGGAACATTATCAACTATTCGTTGTCACTATTTGTACATATTAATATTTGGTTAATATAGAACTATTATAGTTTTATAAATATATTAATAAACGAATGAAAAAAATATAGAGTTAGAGTCGTGCGGTGTTTTTGGATTGTTTCAGAAAAGAAGAAAACGACAACATAAGTTTGCGAAGAGATGCGCGCTTACCTCAACTGGAAATAAGTTGCTCCTTAATACAAGGAATTCCCCGGCTTCATGTAGCTCCAGAGAATGTGTTTCGTTAATGCTTTCAAAAACGATTTTGAAAAATATGATCGTTAGTACGCTGTGTTCAACAAAATATTTACATAACAAACCAATTGTTTAATGAACAGTCCTTAGCGAAAACTTTATCATGGCCGCGTTTGTCATTTTCTTTGCAGGAACATTCCTTTTATTTTTTATAAACTGAAATCATTTAGTATTCTTTAATACAGTTCACAATAATTGTGATGTAAACAGTTAGGAATCTTCGGAATTCTATAGAAACCAACTATTATTTTACCCGTTGGAAACTGTTTCAGTTTTGCTCATGACGGTTATTAGGTCGACATTGTCCCATCCGACATGTACCGATGAATTGTTCTCGATAAGAGAATCGAAATAGAGCTGCAAGTATAACAAAGTGAAACTTAGTTGAAACAGCAGGACATAAAACCTTATTATAGCATTATGTCTATTCAATATTGAGATTCAAAACAAATGTACTAGACACGATACACATCTTACACACAAAATGAATAAAAATTGGGTCACCAACCTGGAACGGTCAATACAATGCATTGATGTCTAAAATCCGTTTTACGAATTTCCAAACCTCATATTTTAACAAAAGTTATTCAAAATAGGTAAGTGTATATAAAATTTTACGATAGCATCACAATACAAATTAATTGTGAAATAACAGAACATATATTAGCTACTTAATGGTTCTATGCAAAAGGTATGTAACTTATGTTACTTTCTGAAATCAAACAAAAAATACTTATCGTCTTTGAATATAAAATCTCTGGAGACATATCTTCACAGAGTTAGATAGTCAGATCATATTCATGAAATTTAATACAAATGTTAACATAGTCCTCTAAAAAGTAACAGTTCGCTACAAAATATAAACAATTTGACCATGCAGCAATGAGGTTGAATCAGGTTAGGTCGCCGTGGCGTAGTGTATATGGTGTCCGCCTAGCGATCGGAAGTTCTCGGGTTCGATCCCCACAGTGGGAGTGTTCTTTCGATCACCCCCAAAGACACTGAGTACTGGTTCTAGTTCCAGGAAACGGACTCGAGAGCGTTTCAAATTAGCGTTAGGCTTTCGATGCAATCGAGCTTAAATAAATTGGTTTATACTAAGGTTAAAACACTTTTTAACCTTTGAAATTTTAAGGAAAATATCCAAGGTTAGTAATGTTGTACTTGTATGAATCAAATCAATACTAATATTAAAATAGCATACGCATAACAAAATGACTTGATGAATAAACCATAATTTATCGGAGCGTGAAACCAACAACCAGTAACGCACTACAGGATCTATACCAAGCTTCATTCTATTATTTTAAGTTCGAAACCTACAGGTGATATCGTTAATATATCACAACTAATATCGTTGTTGTTTTTTAATCCTGAATTGTAATGGCTATAACATAAAATGACCATAAGTGGGAAAATGAAACCTATATTAAAATATGCGTATTTTGTACACACAGTATAGGTGTATGGAAGAGTAAAAAATCAGCAGAAAGTGCATATGACTAGTAAGTTTTGTGCTGATCAGTATAGTAAAATTAGTTGTTTGCTATACCTTCAAGTCCGAGTGTCTGTATCCATTCCAAAACTCATGTCCAGAACCTTTTGGTGCAAATTCTACTTTATATATGTCTTCAGACGAAGGTGTCTCGTTAAGTTTCACAGTTATGGAAATTGTGTTATACCACCAGTAGTCGTGGTAATAATGTTTCAGGCCCCATGCAGTCAGCCCACTGCTTGTGAAGCCACATACGGACGTGTCATTGTGTCTCTGTGTACTGGCACAGGGACCTTCGCCAATGAGTTTCCATTGGATATCGCAGTATGACGAAGTGTCTTCAACCGTTGTTTTGCAACCAATTGGCGATTTGGACATGACTTGCGTGTAAACCTCTTTGCCAAACGTGTTGTATGTGTGCCACTTAACGAGATTAAAAATGAGTGTTTTCAAATATTACATATAGACAAGTCTTAAACAAAGACAGACTTTAAAATTCGAAATACTTTAAAAAATATATATGTATTGGATATTTGTTATAATTATAATAACAACACTGAAGTAAAGTTGATTTCCGGCATAAAGACATTAATATTTAAAACAAATACATGCATTAATTCTGTTTAAAACAGCACACAATTCCCAATGTACAAACTTCAAGGTTTGTGTATCTGACAAAATATTATCTATGAGTTCATGTTTTTAATATTATAGGAAACTTCACTAAATGTATGTGTGTTAACACAATAAGGATATATACCATCTTCAGTCAATTAAATGAGAAGAATCCATACAAAAATATAACACTGTATTTATCAAAGTCAAAATGATTCAAGATAATACACTAGCCAAGTAGTTGTGTAGTGCACAAAAACTGTAATAACTCGCATATTCCTAGGCAAATAACGCCTAAATTCATAGATGATTCTGGTCTTCATGTAAAGAATGGATATATATTCAATCGATTGTGATTCACTAGCAATATACATACTTCCTCTGTGAGAATTAAATCAGGTACTATTGAGAAAGGCGATTGTTATGAATTTGAAACATACACAGTTTTAAAGTAATCAGTGCAGCAACGAACATTATATGCGATTATTATATACACCAATCAGCTGTATCAGACTCTGTCTTTTACTCTGAATTAACTTTTCACTACCTATACCTAGAATATTCAAGAGAGGTTTTGAAGTTTGCTTATCGAAAACGATGAAAGGATTTCAAACACGCTCCAAGTCTGAACTAAGAATTTAATGGACATTGGTGAACAACTTGCATGTTACATATATTGGTTAACACCGTAAACAAAGTTAAGAAATAGTTCTAATTTTCAATTGTTTTTGCATTCGTCTAAAAAAATGTGTTGCCCAAATCCTTGATTCTTTAGTTTTTTACAGACCTAATTTTATGTAACCTTCACGAATGGGGCATGTATGGTGGTCAAGATAATGCTTATAAGATAAAATGAATGAAATAATCATCAAAATAAACATAAAGCGATTATATACATTGTAAAATTGTATTGAGGTTGAAAATGTGCTAATCACATTTTAATTCAAATTCAATAGTGTTGGGAAGCGTAACCGGGTAGTTAATAAACAATCAAACGTACAGTATGTCCAACGAAGTTCGTGCTGCTGAATAGCGGCGTTGATCTAGTACTAAAAAGTGATTCTGACCACTCAAAACTGCAGTCAATCTGAAAAATATATATGAAGATAACAACTTTGAACTCTTGAAAAAAACGTTCGCACGTTATGCTAACAGTTTTGACTCAAGTTGGTAACCTGTGTCTTGCTCAAACATAATAGAGCTTTAATAAGTGACCAATTAATGGGTAAGGTGAATAACAAAATATTGCAATACATATTTACAGTAAATCCAGGACGTGATGCTCCACAGTGTTGTCGCATCTCCATTTCTGTTAAATCAGTAGAATTAAGCTTGTTCCGTTGATATGGGCCGGATGATTTACAGTGCATGCCGTTTACGTACCTACATGTAAAAGTATTGTTACCATTATTTCGGCCTCTCATCGTAATTGCATGGCTATGATCTGAACATTTAGCTATATGATTATATGTCCCTTAAGCTTTATTATCAGTGACGAGATGTAGATGATACTCGTTTTAGTTTCTTTGCATAGTACTTCAAAATATACAATTCTGGTTCTATAGATTGTATTCACCAGTTGTGGAGCTTAATGGTAATTCAATAGAAACGTGTGCTCTGTTACTGCTATTTATGTTGAATTGTGATGCTATGTGGTGAATTTCAATACCAATTAAATGTTTTGTGAACAATTTTGGGCCAAGTGCGAGGCCTTGAGCTCCTTAAAAACCGTTAGTTAGGCCCTATGCCATTCTAAGATGGTGACTGCAGTTTTCTTAATAGTTTGGGTGTTAGTGTGCATTTATGGGTCTTGTCTTCCAATTGTTTAGTGTCGGGATTAATCATCATTCCTGACCAGAGTTCTGATTTTTTTTTACTAATATTGAACTTTAAGTAACGTCACTATGAACATATCACGTGATGTGATTTATAGTATCAAAATGATGAGTTGATGAAACA
Organism: Dreissena rostriformis; assembly: GCA_007657795.1. Classification (NCBI taxonomy): domain Eukaryota; kingdom Metazoa; phylum Mollusca; class Bivalvia; order Myida; family Dreissenidae; genus Dreissena; species Dreissena rostriformis. The sequence goes on along the minus strand of VMBQ01004226.1, from coordinate 82,164 downwards.
GTTTTAATTAAATACTACGACTCAATTTATATCGCTCAAGGGAATAAAAAACTTGTTAATACATTACACTGAAATGTCATGGTCTTACCGGCATATGATGCATGTGATTTGCAAAGAAAACCACCATTATCTTGTTAAAGTAGTTAAATAAAGCTTTGTAACGCATGGTGATCACGCTTCATGTGCAACAAAAGAACATATGTTGCAATGTTACAAAATAAAACTAGTCATTGAGGTAAATGTTCGTGGTCACTGGGTAAAGTAGCATCATAAGCTTAGTGTGGATTATAGACTTCCGTTCTAAGACACTGTACGTATTTGTATAAAAATCGATGCAAATTACTGGTATTGTGTCGCATTTCAATCGTTACCTACCAATTAACTGTGTAGTAAAAACCGTCGTTGATATAATATTGGAAAAAGTCTCTGTTGTTGCAATAGCGGCACTCCTCATAGCTGTGTTTGGGCCGTCCGAATATGAGACATTGAAAGAATAAATAAGGAACATGCATTTCAGTGCCATTCACGTCATCGTATTCAATGGAAAATGCAAGACGATGGGAAATTTCTGCCCATTTGTCAGTCGAGTTTCCACCAACAGTGGACGGCAAGCCTGTACCTGTTAACAAAACGTTTAAAATAAAGTTACAAGTTTTTCCGTTCTCATCAGTATGCAGCATTCAGTCAAAAGCATAACATGTTTTTGAAACGAAACCAACGTTTTAAATAAAAGTTGACTGAAGAAAATAATTGCCCATTTTATTACCTAGGCAATAGCCGGCGAATGGTATAGATGATGGTTTTATCAACGCGTAATAGTTCCCAAAGCACATCTTAATGGTAACATTTAGCTCTCTAGTTATTCCATACTCAGCAATACCGCCGACTCTGACACTTTTTGTAATTTCCATCCCTGCATGAAGAGCCGTTTGCTCGTTACTATTGACTGCATCTTAAAAGACAAAGAAAAACAACAAATGTGTTGTTGTTTTTCAAAAGCAAAACAACTTGTTAATAACGCGAAACTTAACACAGCCACTACTTTGCGATTTAAAAAACAATTTGGCATGCTGTATGTCGATTAGATACAATCCTGTAACTTTAAGGTATTGTGATTATGCAAAAAACTGTTTTTTATTCGCTACATATGATTACCTTTTAAGAAAATGGGATACTTTGTTCCGCACATTCCTGGAATTGAATCTTTACCATCATCCACCGAGAACATGAATTTACCAAGGTCATACCATCCCTCGGTTAACAAATCATCTCGAATAGGAACTTCTCTGGACGACAGTTTATAGGACGGGGATCTGCGGTATTTGTCAGGAATGGACGTAATTGGTTGGATGCATATATGATGGTTCTCCGCTACAACATTTTAAGAATGTGAATGGTTATCTGTAATCTGTCATTATTATAACAGTTTCATCACGACAAAAAAGATAAATATAAATGTGCATAAGTCAAGATTCACCGCGTAGCAAAACGTACCCGACGTTAGACACACGTTATTCATTACATGATATCCCTCGGCACACATACAGCTGAATGATTCACATTTGGTATTTGTTAGATTCGACGAACAGTCTTCATGGGTTTCGCAGGTAGACCCAATAACTGAAAAAGGTCGTGAAATTAATAAAATGCTATATTAAAATTGTAATTTTGCATGAGCTTTAACTACATTATATCGGCATTCCGAAGATAACTTTGAATATTCGAAATATAAATCAGCTAACATCGGATAATCCGCAGTAAGTTTACCTTTTTTGCAAACGTCTTGATCTGGATGTGCCCAAAAGCCAGTATGGCATGAACATTTGTAATGCATATCACATTTGGCGTTAGCTACCAGTCCACAAACGTCATCTCTTGTTGAACAATCATGACCCAGAACTACAAAACATAAACAAATATTTTTTCTCTTTAAACTTGTTAATATCATTCGTTTGTCGTATGCATTTAATATATAAGCAACTAGAGATTTCAGATACAAAAATGTATGTCGTATACTGTACTAGCGCCCTGCAAGGTCAATTAATGAAACTTGATATAAAGAAATAATGAAACCCCAGAAACATCCTCAGAAGAAAAAAATGTATTACCCACTTTTTTATTACACACAAGCGATCAACTACCTATATAATATAACACAAAACAAACAACACGGAATAAAACCGAAAAAATAATTAAAGCCTTGGAACCTTCAATGTAACCGGTTGAATAACGCGTCGATCCTCACTTAGTTAGACTTACTTCTCGTGCAAACTCCATAGCTTTCCATCCCCTCAATACACTCAATTACTTGATTTTGCACCCAGTCGTATTCGTTAAAGCTGTATGGATAGTTGTATACATGGCCCGTATCATTGACACACTGTGTATCATTGACTGTACCATATGAGCACCGCATACCTATCACTAAAATATATATTAATGAACGGTGGTGGTTAATTTTATCGGTCCAAGTAAAGAGCCAATACTTCAATAGACAAGAAGCAAACAATACTGAACGAATATGGCCTACACATAATAAAGATTACAATAAAAACAACTCCGTAAGTGCAAATATAAATCAATGTGTATGTTTTCCCCTTTCTCCAACCGCGCAACGGTCAATATCGTATTTGAGCCATCCTATTTTATGCATTTAAACTAAATCGACTGTATTATCCTTAATATATTTATATATAGAGAGAGATATAGATATAGATATCACCTAATCAGCAGTGTATATGTATATGGCGCAGTTCGACATGTTCTTGTAATAAATTTTTAGTTTACATATTTAGTACTTACGTGGCTTGCATATTTGCGCATTTCGAATATTGTCATCGTTCCAGTCATTGTAATAATAATTATATTCGTGCCACTGGTCCATTAAACCATCCTGATAGTAATTGTCATTGCAGGAACACGTATTGTTGTCACTGTCGCATTTATAAGCGTATGTGTTTGACACGGTGTTATCCGAGCAATCCTCGTCAGTAACACATAAGGATCCGTAAACTGGAAGAAAGCACAATTATTAACCGAAGCAGTCAGTGGTGATACTAAATAAAAGTTACATAGTGAATAACCTTTTTGAAAACCAAATAATACAACCACCAACAATAACAAATGGTACGTAAATTATGGGACAACACAATACTTAATTATTGTTGTATCTCCTGGTCCGAATACAGAAAGACAGTTAAACTTAGTGAAACAATTCGTAGAATTAAACACTGTTTTTGCATTTTAAATACACTTTATAAAGAATGTATTGGAAGAATTAGAAACACATACTTGGTTGGCATTCGTTTTCATCGTTCATGGTGAAGCCCGGTGAACAGTGACACATATTGTCAACATTGCAATAATATGGCAAGTGTACAATATATCGGTTTCTTTCTAACTGATAATAGTAGTTGTTCTGCAGGTAATCGTTGTAGTATGATACATGGCTTGATTTCCCGCAGTAATAAATATCGGAGCAGTATGATCCAAGAACTGAAACATGATGAGAAAGGTAACAGTTTAAGTATGCAAGACATATTAATTTTAGGGAATGGATGTTTATGTTTAATTAATAAATACATGTACATACTAATAGTATACAGTTATTTCATGGATGCGCGGTGAACAGTCAAAACTGTTGTCCCAAGGTATCAGGGATGAAAAAAAGAGCAAATTTTATTTTATGCTTTCCGGTGGTTTCTAGAGAAATATCAGTGAAATAAAACTGATATTTCACTGTTTCAAACAGTGAAAAATAACAGTGAAAATATATCGAAATTGTTCACTGTTTTACTATAAAATGACGTCATTTTTTTGACGAAATGACGTCATTATTCCAGCGGGCAACAGTTCAAACTATTGCCCGGTCAACAGTTCGAAATACTCACAGGTAACAGTTTAAAACATTGCAACATTACTTTTTCGACGAGGAAATAGCAAAAATAAGTAATTATCATTTATATAAGGCATCGGGTAATAACATTAATTATCAAGTTCAACAGTGCGATGTTTCCGAAAGTGGCATTTTAACATATAAATGTTAAATACTAAGATTATTATCTAGGGTTAATAAGTCACACTTAACGGCCTTCTTTTAATGCAAGCCTGACCTAATTGAACTTACAAATAATAAATATACCTTTTCTGCAAATGAACGTGGTTGCGGAGTCCAATCCATATCCCTTCGGACAACGACATTTACCAGTATGTCCCACAAGCGCATCATCCGGTTCGCAAATTAAATCACCCTCTCCGCAGTCACTTGATGTATTGCATTGAGCGTCATACACTAATCATAACGCTAACATCATTATTCAGTAAATAAATACCATACATATCGTTGTAATTATACGATATAGCTTTGCGTAACCTGAAAACTTATTTGTCACTACATTAGCACAGTTTAAACATTAATATTTAAGACGATAGACAAAGTTTTGTTCGTTACTAGTTTGCACTTCAATAAGATAATATACAACAAAACATAAACTACTGTGTGAGATTATGTGAAGTTTTATTGTTCCTCTTGTACTTGATTACCTCTTGTGACTAGTATTTGAAGAGACGATGACAGATGTTTAATATAGCGCTTTAAGTTAACTTAAAAATACTTAAGTAAATAACAGTGAGCATAAATATTTAAACTGCATTTTTTTTATCATACTTACCCCATATGCACTGATCTCCCCGTTGCACATACCCAGGTTTACATTTGCAAACATCATTCTCGCACATTGAGTTGGTTATTTTACCACAATCGGAATGTTTTCCACATGATCGTCCAAGATCTGGAATATCAAATAAAATATTAAATCAGTGAATTAAAAACATAGTTTGTACAGCAAGTGTACACACTCAATTATTGTATTGGTTCTTAATGTTCCAATTTTTTAATATTTGCAATTTTAGTGATTCTGCTTAAACACTTGATTGTCATGACAATCAAAAGGAGGAAAGANGAGAGAGAGAGAGAGAGAGAGAGAGAGAGAGAGAGAGAGAGAGAGAGAGATATTGGTTGTCATGACAATCAAGTGTTTAAGCTGAATCACTAAAATTGCAAATATTAAAAAATTGGAACATTAAGAATATATATATAGCTGCCCGGTATAACCTACATGATCGACAGCTGGCTTGGTGCTGATACCACTTATCTGCGTTGCAGGCACACGACCCATCTTTGCAGACATAGTCGAGCACGTAGTTGTAGTAGTACCAGTAATACCAATCGTCACACATTCTGTCGTGGCTGCATGCAATGCCTATAACTATAACACATAACAATTCTTATACTTGTATTATCGACTAAAATGATACAAAGTATACATCCAGAGTAAGATAAATAAAATAGATAAAATTGGTGTTTATTAAATTAATGTGTGGTTCTGACAGTACATAAGATTTGATTTCAATAAAAGGATACCAAGTCTAAAATGTGAAACATCACCTGCACCAGCAAACGATTTATGACAAGTAGCCAATATCAAAGCAGTGACACGCAAAACAGATGTTCCAGCAAGGACTAAACAAGTACACAACAACAACAGAAATGAATATATCCGGAAAGAGTAATGCAAAGACTTGAGGTTTAAATAAGTTTTAATGAGACTTTGTTTAGTGTACTGATCATACAATGTCGATTGTAAAATAAATTATAAATTGTGTAATATGTTTTAGAATGCAAATATTGTATAAACAAGATATACAAAATGTAGCCTCCAGCCTCCAAACAGTTACTGATAATCAGTATGTCTGACTTAAAGCACGCGGTGGTCCAAATGTCAGCGTTTCTTGGTTAAATAATTTCTTAACTGAAGGGTGGTAGGGTGTATCCGTTATGAAATCGAGTGCTTAAATTTGTGTATATAAATTGCCAACACAACAGACCAAAAAGCACTGAAAGGCAGTGAGCTTCTCAAACATTAGTAAATCTTCTTTAAATGTATTAGTGACAGGTTATCAATATTTCTTTACATCCCATTTAACGATCCCGGGACCTTGATCACTCCCAGATACTCGCTAATATCCGATCTTCCAACTTTATTTATTCCGAGACATTAATAACAGTGTACGTATATTACCCAAATGCAATATTTAAAAACAAACCGAAATAGTTGCAGTTACACTCTTTAAAAGCGGATGGTTATTATGTTTAAAGGGACTGTAAACCACGAATGACGAAAAAAAAGAAAAGTTCTAAAATACCGTTGTTTTTTTTTACAATTATTAGTTTATATTGATAAAAATATCACGACTGCTATATAGCATTACTTGAAAAAAAGTTTTTATATTTGTTCCTTTTTTTTACCAGGTACCAGTTTACTATAAATAACGCAAGTAGATTTATCATGATCGTCACGTGGTAAACCCAGGAATGCAAATTGTGCATGCTAACTGAAATGTATATATTTTATATATAAAATGATCAATCTACTTGCGTTATTTATAGTGTGTGTATCGTTATGTCACCTATTTTCGCGATGTACGTTCGATTTCACATCGCGAAATTTTATAACCGAATATTCTGAAAATATGAACTTTTTTCAAGTAATGTAATATACCAGTCGTGATATTTTAATCAATAAAAACTAATTATTGTAAAAAAAATACGGTATTTTAGAACTTTTCTTTTTTTTCGTCATTCGTGGTTTACAGTCCCTTTAAGGAGAATGCCATGACGTAACTAAACTGGTATGATTTGTAGAGGGATTGATATGACAATTACAAAAGTTCGGTCTGTTTTAATTGTGTGCGTAATTTAATGGTTTTATGGCGCCTAATACCTTTTGAACCAGATGGTCCGATTTCTGGTTAGTTATGTAACTTTCCCTATTTACCTGATACGCAGGCGTTGTTCTTCAAACGGAACCCGTTACCACAACGGCATTGACCGTAATATTGATGGCAAACAACGTGTTCTACATGATATGAACATGGTAGGTTCCCATATTCATAACAGTACCCTAAAAAATCAAATTCGTATTTTGACCGGTTGTTTAAAACTTTTAACTGATTTTTGAGACGATCATATTCCTTTCATTTACAAAAATAAATGGTGAAATGTTAATAAAGAGAAACTGTTTTAACATATTAACATTTTTTTTTAAATTGTCGTGTATGCATTATGTTCAAATAGTAATGGTATGTTTATGAGGATTGCATTGCACAATTCAGCTGCGTTTTAGAGTGAGCATACTACTTGAAAGCCGATGAAGTTCATAGTGATAATATATACGTTATGTATTATCCATAGGCAATACATGCACGTTATGTAAATGATTTACGAAACCGACAGTGTCCGGACGAATTGGAGACGGTATAGTCATAAATTTGACACTTCATCAGTTCCGAGGAACAATCGTCGTCTTTATAACATGTTGCTGTTAAAAATAATTTGAAACAACGCATACAGTTGAGAACAATATAAATAACACATATCGGTTTATATATATAAGCAATTAAATTGGTGTCGATTTCAAAATTTTAACAATATTCTTATGTGGGAGATAATATGACACCTTTGGAACGAAGTTAAAATAACAAAAAAAATGCACATTTACAATTTAAAAAACGCACCTGTTTGTAATGGCTGCTATCAACTATCAACAATGAGTTAAAGAGGAGTATCGCTGGTGCTGTTTGTTTACTTTAAAGTAGGACATTATGTTGATATATATTGGTGCGTACGTATGAAAAATACTGTCAATATGCAGGCATTTATTTACATTACAATACGATGCAATGCATGTAATCGATTGTGTTGTCTGCGTGATTAGAATCACTAACGACTAACCGTACTCGCAGTATCCAACCGCCATATTACATTCGTATGTCTCATCGTAGCAGTCGTCATTGCTTGAACAGGGAACGGGTTGTCCGTCTGGAAACGCATGGTTACAAAATTTCATTTCCACGGCGGCCAGTTTAATTTACTGCCATGTTCGTGGACAATCGTGGCTTTAACACAGCAGTTAAACAGTGTGCAATTATTGATAGCTCACCTCCTACAAAAATAACCTAATCCGATTGGCTTAGAGCGGTCACGTGTCCACGGTGTATTTTCCATACACCCCGAGTAATTTCCATACACCTATCAACGTAAAAATGGCGTCTGTTCGATAAACTGCTAGATAAGTCTAGTTATTATATGAGGTGTTTTTGCATATCTACGGGGAACCAATTTAAATATCGATTGCAACTGAAACTGTGCTGTAGATTAGATTGATGACAATATTTAAGCTTTAAGAGGAGTCATAAAAACTAAATTTAGTATAAACGACACGCTTACCTGAATGACAACTTTAATCCAATGCTTATAACAATAAAGTTACAAAGATATGCACTCCCATTTTCTGTTAGTCCATCCCTTTCTCGAAATTTATTTTAAAACACAATATTTTTTAATAATAACATGTGTATCGAATGCTAACCATTCTGACCCAAAAAATTACGAAATCGTAATCCTGTAGGAGCGAGTTATTTTTTCCCTTCGAAGTTTACAACTACATGTATGCATGACAACACACGATCCGAAATACGCTTGGATTCTGTCGATGCTTAAAAAAAAATATGTTTCTTTTAAATAAACCACCACGTCCGAATTCGTTTCCCTAACACCCAGAGAGTCGAGCTTAAACTGATGCGTTTCGTCATAAAAATTACGCCACACGAAATGCGTCATAAATTGCTGAGTGAATTGAATAAAAATGAAAGTACGCAAAGCTGGTTCTGTTATAGATTTTAGTGAAGGAACCAAATAGGATGATATATTAAACACAACAAGAAAAATTTAGTCGGTGAGATATAATCGTTACACTGTTTGTAATTGATTATGTATAGGATATACACACTCAGTAATTTCATACCATACTCGAGCTTACTAACAGTGTAACTAATAATACCAGTCACTGACAGCTGCCATACTTTATTAGAGGAAGGAGGGGATAAATATTTTTTGTAAACAAAGTTATTCCTATTGAGGGTACAGTTTTTTTTATCAGGAATGGTAATTCAGCAAGGTAACATATTATTTAGAAAAAAGTGTAATGTTGTAAAATGTGTTTGTTGATGATCATTAACAAAACCAAAGTCATATCGCCACGTTTCATCGAATCGTTTAGCTATTAACTTATTTTGAGTATGTTTACAATACATCTTATCTGATAAAAAGTTATACCACGACGAATGTACATGCGATTAACGTGAAACGATGTGCAAACATGCTCACTTTAATTACATAACGAGAAGAATGTTTTGCGGACCTATTCGCTACATTGAAAGACACAAACATCACGTGCCATTCTCGTAACAGTCATTTTCTGGATTTAAGATATTATAAATTAAAACACGATTTGCTCTACTGTGCTAAAAATGATGTCCTAGTCTCATAATTTCTTGATAAAACGTGGCTGTTCGTACTTAAACTTAAAAGTAACGCAGCAGAGCTATAATGATGTCTACCTTAAACGCAGTACCTTATGAGACACCGTTAATCAAATTGGCGATTTCTTGCGAGAGAAAGTAAAATACGTGCTAAAAAATCGTGTTCTTACACGACGATATAACTGGGCATAATAGTACGTCTTGTTTTCTAATCATACAATAACTAGATAAGGAGTCAAAGAAAAGAAACTAATCATTTTCAAACCATAACGATGCCTGCCGGTGTCGCAAGTGATTAATACTTTGTAGTGTTACATAGGAATTATGAAGTTCTTGTTCCAGTTAGCGACAAATCAGCAAGTCAAAATATTACATGTTCATTATGTTTTATTTTTAATCGCAATGCATTATAATATGCTATGATATACAGTTGTATTTTATAATGCATGTATTTCAAATGATTCGTGTTAAAATGTTGTGCTTTTGAACCCCGTTTAGTCTGCGTTTTCAATGAGGTAACTATATGTCATGTCCGGTTTAGTAAATACCATAAGTAATATTAAGTTATTCGTCAAGTGCTTTTGAAGAAGTCCATTAGAGTTAACATTCAGTACTAAAAATGTGTATACTCACACGTGAAGGTTAGCACAGCAACCAGAAAGATGACTGAACGAAAACCTGCATCCATGCGAAAGGTCCCGCTGGCCCTGTTGATATTGCTTACTGTCAAAGTTCCTTTACCAATAAAGTAAGAGTGTTTTAACAACTCGAAATAAATGCGACGTGCAAAAGCAGTCGATTTAAAAATGTTTGAGTTAAGAGTACGAGAAAGTCTAATATATATATATAGGCATGTCGAGATAAAATTCGTTCAGGTAGGAGACAGCACGTGCGTTCCAAGGAACGAGATTTTTACAATCTATCTAATCCTTTTCAAGACATAATAAAAGTAGATCTCAACTAGGATCATGACATCATAAATTTTAAAATAGCAATGTCATGAGTCGTAAAAATAAGACTGTATTTTCAAAACATGTTTCAATGTATAATAGGATATAAAACATATTTGTTCACAAAAAGTAACAAATGTGAAATCCCCTATGCAACAGTTAAACTTGACCTTATTTTCATTTTCTACGTCTTACCGAATAAGCTTCCCCCATCCCGACTCGACACTTATATTCAGCAAATTCGCTATTTATTACAATCTTAGTGATTTTTATGGACGTCGAACGACACCTCCCCCCCCCCCAACAACACAGCACGACACAGAAAAAAGAACGAACTAAACACGAAGTTTTCATAATGTGTAATAAGGAAACTGGGGACACCGCCTTAAAACAATAAATGCAAAGGATTGGGTTAGTTGACGGTCGCCAAAACCTTGCTTTTGACCCAGAATTATTGATCATGACACACTTAATGTAAATACAATTGAAGCTTATGCTTAGCAATCATAACTTACCAATAACAAAAAGAGTAAACTAAATCAATTGTGTTTTTTTTAATGGTGAAAACATTTACTAAACACGGTTTATAGTGCATCAGAATATTGTTTACTTTTTTAAAATCATGTTGTTTTTCTTCACAGAAAGGACAATTTATGAAACCCAATAGAGAAACATTTAAACGTGAAACAAACTGTTCTATATTCATTTATTTTATGTATAGAAACTATTCGTAGATGAATTGTTATTGGTTTTACAATATTTATGGACTAGGGGACAAAGATTGTAACTATTATTTATGACGAACAATCCCTTTTGTCATTCAAATGGTTGTTGTACTAAATAATACAGTCAATATATAACCGAACCAAAATGGATCGTTATTTGTTTAACCTCACCAGTATGTACTATCAAATGTTTGCTATAAATAAGACATGTGTATGGCAATTTATTTATACGTTTGTACTCAAACTTGGTATATGATGTGTACTCATTTGGTTTTGACGTTTAAGTGTTTGGCATATAAGACAATAATTTACAGTTCTAGTACAAACCTCTTAAATGCGGCCATATAAGGAAAACTTTTAGGATTATGTAGTTCGTTATGGCCATACATGTATATACTAATATTCTTAATAGTCTCATCCTACGATACAACTGAATAATACTTATAGCAAGTGACAGTTGCTAAAAAACGTGTGTTGCAGTATGAGATAAATCATGCATGGCCATGTGGTAAGGTACACAGCACTTGAAAATACTTCTTAAAAGAACTTATCGTCGTTTTAGGCAAATAATCATTTAACTAAAGGCAATCGGATTTAAAAAAATCATAAAATATAACAAACTAAGAATATACACATAAATAATGTTGTGATTAAAGATAATGCTTAAATTTGAAAGTAAAATTATTTTATAGATGTTCGAAAACATGACGATCGTAGATCTAACCTACAAGCTACTAAACATTAGTTATTCCATACTTAAAGGGAAGATTGGAGGTCTATCGCCATTGTCTATTTCGGATGTCATTTTTAAAATTGCAATGCGATGTTTTTATCTTAAAAGTAGCAAACGTATCCGTTTATAGACTTAGTTATTCTCACGAATCAGGATTCATGTAGTATTTTATTATTGCGGAGTGAATAAGGTTATCGTGAAATTTAGTGCCATGATACCCAATGTTTGCACAACTTTTGAGCGTGAGCACGATAAACACTTTACGATTCTGAAGTATTACTTTTCTTGTTTTAAGATGTACATTTAGTTTGTACATATCTACGTAAACAAGCGAAGATAAACAATTTGGCGAAGCACTACGGGAAAAAGGAATACATCATTAAACGATGTATTCTAAAGGGAGTGCAATTAAAAATCTCCGGTAATCGAATGATAAACTATAAAACAAATGTACGATACGTTCATATTCAAAACATACCAAAATTAACAAATTAACAAAATTCGATCTTTACAAAATATACACATATCGTGTACATCGATAGAAATGACAATACCAAAAAGCAAACAATTCAATTCAAGAAATTATATCAATAGAAACATTCTTGTTTTTATTTGCTGCTGATGATAACAGAGACTAATAGAAGACAACATTCAAAGGTAAAAGCCGGTTTGTCTGAGGAAAACGACAACATGCAAGTTGACTTCAACTAAATTTGTACTTATTGCTACTATTTCATATCGTACACTTTTCTGATACATTTTCTTGCATTAGTTTGACATTTATTTGGAGTTTGTCTTAATTTTACTGATGTGATTAGTTCACTGTATCTTTATTGCACCTTCTGTTTGCCAGGTGAACAGCAGATCCAGGGACCAGGTCGGGCGGATATCTGTATAGTCCTTGTTGATTACAAGAACGGGTAATCAATCTTAGTGGCTAAGTAAGAAATATTTAAACAATTATTTAATTTACAACGTTTAGTTAAGTAACTCGATTTTTTTTTCGAAAATATGCGTTTTTCAAAAGACCAGTCACGGACTTCGATTTCAAATGACAACATCACAACTATGTACATGTTCTAGAGCATAGTGTTTCAAGCACAAATGTTATTTCTGACTTATTTACAGCTTCAGTAAGATGAATTAGGATTCGTGTGAGGCTAGTCAACGACAGTATGTCTAATCAAAATAATTCATAAATGTTATTCAGACGTCACCCTAAATATCAGTCAGTCACCAGAGCACTTGTTGCAAGCATTGCCCTCTTGCTTATACCAAGGCATAATAAACTAGTACGGTCTCTAAATGGTATTAATATCCTCGCAAACTTCCTTGATACTAAACAATGTATTATCGCTGGTAATAAAACCTGCATAAATTGAAAATGGGCTTGAAATGGATAAAGAGGAGTACCTCAAACAATCAGTCGCAAATAGTTCGTATTCAAACATTGAAATTAGGAACTGAACATGCGATTAATTAAGAAGAGACGGGTGAAAACCACATCTACGATATGCAAAAATTATCGAAAGTGATATACCGATTCTTCGCTGCATTAACAAGTTTGAGACTTGATATGAGATGCAAAAGGAATGAACTTTTACTTGAGACTTCAAAGTATTATGTTACTTTAAAGGGACACTTCTAGATGTAATTATCTTTCTTTGCCTTTTGAACTGTTAGTTTCTTGTGCGTCAAACACCGCTTCATATAGATTCCCTTTTCTTCAAACTAGTTTTGTAAAGCCCGCCAATGACGATAGGGATCGAACACACACAAAAAAAAACAAATATGTAAGATAATTGCCTTGTATGGCTATATATTTTTTTATTAATTAATAAAAATAAATCAAATTATTTGTTCAATTAAAAAGTTATTCTGTACAAATGTTATATAAGAATTGAGAAGTATATTTAACTATTAACATATTCGGGTCTGTTTTCTTTTTGGCGTTTTTTTCAATTCCAGATAGTGAAATGTCAATTATTGAATTTTCGGTACATACAGCATGAGAATAATCTTATATTACAAAAAGACACCATGAGTTGTTTTACTAAGCAAGATTCGTTTTTATGAAGGTATAAAAATTAATGGTTAAGTATTGGTTAGCTATTATAAATTATTGTCAATATCTAAGGGCAAAGTACTCAGCAACTGCAAAAAATGAAGAGAAATGGAATAATTGATTATAAATAGATATAAATATAGACACTTTCAACAAATTATTAGTAGATCGGAACTGCAGCTGGAATGTTCGGCAAACTGTATAAGTACCATGTATACATTATGTTTCAGAATATCTTATAATACTTTATGAGTTTTATAAGAGAAATATTGATATATTTATTTATTGAGGTGTTTAATGTTGATGATTCTTAACGAGCATTTTGTATTGCTTGTATATGTAATAAAACTATACGGTGTTCTTAAACGCGTAACAGATCATGTTGATTAATAGGAAATGTATAAACACGAAGTGCTGCTACGTTCCATTAAAAAAAAACATGAATTTTATAGCGCGGGCTCAACTTATAGTGGTAATAAAGTGCCCTAGTTTGATCGTAAGTATGCCATAAAAGGTCTTTAGCGCAACACACCATTACATTTATGGTATGATTGTGCCACTTTATTAAGATTCTATCAATAAATAAGAAAAACAGAGCACATCCAGCTCTATTTGAACAGTAAAATGTTTGTTTTCGACATTTTACCATTAAATAAAACCTTCAATGAAGCTATTTTTTAACGTGTAACGCATCATCTGACACAGGGTAACATAATTGCCAAGTTAATTTTGACATCTTTTGTGTATGGATTTTGTTTTAATTTGAACAAGCACTATTTTTGCGATACAATATCCGATAATATATGCTTTCTTAGCCTTTGACCTCAAATATGACCTTGACCTAGCATACTCTCAGTATTTTGCATGCAACATACCGTCTGAAATAAACAAATATTTGTACCAAGAAAATTTGAAATATTCAAATGTATGAAAAGTAAGAGCTATGAAAAGCCTAACAGTGCTCTATTTAAACGTGTGACCTCTTAAATATGACATTGACCATAAAAGAACCAACCGCTATTGCGCAGCCAACCAGAAACAATAGGTTGCGGTACTTTCATAAAAACACGGTCTCGAAAATGCTTCCAGTGGAGCAAGGAACATTTCAGCTAAAGGTATAAATTTTAATATTAACAAAAATAATGCATGCCTAGTGCAAACACCACGCGCATTATCATTTGCGCATCTCATTAGATCATGTGCGGGACTTTACAACTTACTGAAACGTACTCGAACGTTCCAAGGTGCGCGTTCTCAATAACAACTAAAAGATGATTTAGTACTACAAATTAATAATTTTGAAGTCACGTATCGCTTTTAAAGCGTAAACAAATATTGACTTTATGACGTATGTTGTCTGTATTATTTTTATGAAATTATAAACTATGGTCCTTGTCGTTAAAAACAACACATTTTACTGTTAAATACCACTAGACTCAATGTGAGATTGCATACGCCTTTGAGGGGTTGTTGAAATGTTTCAAAGTAAAATTAAAACCGAGTATGATGACACTTAATAAGTTTTAAAGATAAGTTTTAAGTCTTAAAGATAAATTTGGTTCGTACTTGAGTACTTCCTCGTATGCGATTTTGCTAGTATGCCGTTTTGAACTAACGACACATATTCAAGATTTATTTTTGTCCGCATGTTAATAAATCTTGGCCTTTAGTGTGGACATATACTAAATATTATTATTAAAATGAATTGAAATTGAAATTGTAAAATTATTTAACTTTAAAACAATGTTTTTCGTTGTAAGAAAATATAAGAATGTTATAGACATTAAAGCAGCAATTTAGCTATTTTTAAGAAATGAAATAAAGCGCGTCATATATTCGAACTGTAACCGACTGAAAATAGCTGCATAAATATATCAGCTGAAATATATTTCACCGTGTACCTTTAGACAAAAGCTTAAACAAAAATACAATGAAATTGAAACGTCGACTATGGGTTACGATGACAAGTGTTTACTGGTTGAGCGTCAGCATGATAATTATCATTTTATTCATCGTATTTGTATATCTTAAATCATGTAACACGACTTTATTGTATTTGACGCTTTGAAGACCATCGTTTTATAATACACCCTGTGTCACACAGACACTAGTTCACCGATATTATTTGTTTTTCCGCGGACATGGCATGATTTATTCATTTGAATTAAAAGAAGTAAGTAGTGGTAACGGTGGTTGTCCTATTTCTATGAGTTTCGAACGCCGCGCAACGGCATTTTTATCAGTAATTTTTGCGGTGGAGGTTATTGGACGCCGATCTTAATTGTGGCGGTCTATATGGATTTTTTTTTTTTAATTTCGCCTTAGGAAGAAGGTGCTATTATACGAAATGTTTGTTTAATGCATGTTTTGATTTTATTTGTGCATTATAACAGTTCTGTTAATTATTTTCTTGAAACATATATCATTCTCTTAGAATTCCATATTTTTACATATAAATGCTCAAATCGTGCAATTAATGGATGAACTCGAAATAAGATGTCGTGTTTAGAATAGTACAGTTACATCAATCAATCCAACCTCCGCGCAGAGATTGGACTGGAACCAGCATAGTTGGATCAAATCCCTGCCGTCGTACACAACCACGTGATGATAGCCGAACCACGTGATAAATATCGACGAAAAAAGAATGTGCCGTAGAATTGCTTCCTTTGTGGAAACAAAAGAAATTTAAGTTTAACCGGAAAATAAGAATCATATATATTTATAATGATTTAAGATCCCTGTCGTTATAATCAAATACGTCATTATAGCCAATCCACGTGGTACAATAATGGCGTCTTACAGTATAAACGGTTATTTAAAAAAAAGGGGAAAAGTAATTTTTACTTTTTAGATTCAAGTAATTTATTTTTGTATTATGAACCTAAACTTATACTATTTTCAAAATATATAAGAACATGATACTCCTTTTCATAATATAATACTTAAACAAACAAAAAAGCATCCTACCGAATCTGGTAGGATGTTCTTGTGATTGCAGAGGTTGCATGTGAGAGCATGGAACGACAACTCTGCGTGGAGATTGCAATCATTCAATTTTAATTTGTAGCTTACACGCAAAACGTCAAAGTGGTTGTCAAGACAAAACGGATCGAAACTGTTTTGCAACGAAAATCAGCTCTTAGTTTAATATGCACAGTAAACACGTTGCGTAAACATTGAAGAAAATGATCCTCTTGATTTAGGAGAAAGTTGAGTTAATGCAATAAAGCTCTTTATAAAATGTTTATGGTACTGAATACTTGTAAATATCGTATATCAAAGACAGGTGAACTCACGATGTTCGCAGCTGGTTAACTTCCCCCTGTCCACTGTTTTCATGTATTTAAGACAATTAGACCATTCTAGGTAACACCACTGATTCCTTTCACACCTAACACCTTATCGATAAAAAGTCAGATCAGATCATTTGCGGAAAAAATCCACACGCACATGCAGTTGATATAATCAAACCCAACATACCCGCCAACGGAGCTCTATATTAATGTTATTTTTGTTTGTTTATGTTTTAAAAAATTATTATTGTTTCTTTTGGAAAAAAGTTGCATTAAAACATGAATGTTAACATGTTTACATTCCCTAGAATGTGCGAATTAATAGATCTAATACCATAGCATTGACAAGGAAGTTTTTTAAATTGATGCAGTGAATGGGCCATACTTTGCAGCCTCAAATTAACTCATATTTATTTAGGAAATGTAGTCTCTACTCATTTGATTTCCGAATTTACTCAGCAAACTATGTTTATTATAATGTGCTTTGTATTGATCAACTTCTAAATAATAGTGTTATACTATATGTGGCGTGTTCTGAGAAAACTGGGCATAATGCTTGTGCGTAAAGTGTCATCCCAGATTAGCCTGTGCAGTCCGCACAGGCTAATCAGGGACGACACTTTCCGCCTAAACTGGATTTTCGCTAAAAAGAGACAACCTTTAAACGAAAAATTCCATAAAAGCGGAAATTGTCGTCCCTGATTAGCCTGTGCGGACTGCACAAGCTAATCTGGGATGACAATTTACGCACAAGCATTTTGCCCAGTTTTGTCAGAACACGCCATATATTGTTTTATGTGCCTATATTTTACATAAGATCTTTTAAACTAGGTGATGTCCTGTGCCAGAGATGACTCAAACAATTATGTCATTGCCATCGCTGTGAAATATTGCAATTTAACTTCTTTACAACTAAACAGCCTGCCAAAAACTTGCTCAAAGGTCAGTATACTTGCCCAAAAGAGATTTGTTTAATTGTTTTATAGCCCATGCTAAGACAAATTCTGCTGTTCGTTCTTTTATTTTGATTAAAAAATACAGTGTTACTTTACAGAAACGTGTTCCTGTGATCTATCTTGTGTGTGGCAATCTAATGAAACAAAGATACAGGGAACTTTCACCAATGCATAAGGTTTTCTTGAAATTGCCAAAAACAGAGTTATGTTTTGTTCATATGTTCTAGAATAGTAAATAGTCAACTGTAATGAAAATTACTTGCCTTATATTGATTTAAAATTTCCAGTAACATTTATGCTTTTTTTGAAGAACAGTTAATAGTGCAAAATATTTTGAAATATGAGGAACACAAACTTTTTAATTATTTTCAAATTGTAAAGAGATAATGACAGGTCAGAAACCTCCACGAGCATAATGACAGGTGTTTATTTATGAAAATAATGGATCATTTACAAAATGAGTATTTTATTATAAAAGATCTTCCCATTACGTATTACTAATTTCTTCTAATTACAGAAACAGTATTATATTTTACTTGAAATGTAACATATGTATGGATTTTTTATGGGTTTTCATGTATTTACCTTTTTGTACATCTAAATCAGCTTTATAATAATAAAAAAAACTGTCTTTGACAAGTACGAATCACAACAACGACAAATAATAAGTGTTATGTCAGCGTTAACTGCTTGTTTGTATGTTATGTTGGTTTTGATAATTTGCTTTATTATTCTCCGGCAAACGAACTTTGACAAGGGGTAAATAAGAGTCACACTGCCGGTTGGTTTGTTGGTTGGTTTGTCGCTTACGTTATCGGTTGTTATATGGTTTCGTTGGTCTGTCAGCATAAATGTTCTAAGTTTGTGGAGCGAACTACTACTGAATTTCTCAAGCGATTGAAACTTTAAACATGGATTCTCCACGAAGTGAAGATGTCTAAGACACCTTTTTCACGCCCAGTGATCCACGCGTTATATGTGGCGTGTTCTGACAAAACTGGGCAAATTGCTTGTGCGTAAATTGTCATCCCAGATTAGCCGGTGCAGTCCGCACAGGCTAATCAGGGACGACAATTTCCGCTCTTATGGAATTTTTGGTTTAAATGATGTCTCTTCTAAGCAAAAATCTAGTTTAGGCGTAAAGTGTCGTCCCGGATTAGCCTGTGCGGACTGCACAGGCTAATCTGGGATGACACTTTACGCATAAGCATTTTGCCCAGTTTTCCCAGAACACGCCACATATGCCCTTGAACTTTTTTCTGCATGAGCTTACACTTGTTTCTTTGTTTGAGTAGCAAACTATTTCTATATTCGTCAAGCGATTGAATTGAAAATCGTAATATGTCAACACTATAAGACGCAAATATGCAAGACATATTTTGTGTGCAGTTATCCACACGTTTCTTATTTATGTGCACTTGCACTTCGCCATGGGTATGGCTGCCATGCCCGTGACAAAGTGTTGCGATGCTATTTTGTGTCGCATTAGTGACAAAGCTCTTCTTTAGTGTGTTGTTGTTTTAACATTAAGTTTCTTTTTTGAGTTTGTTTGTTTTCAAAGACAATCAATTAAAATATTAGCCTCTGAGGCCACATCGTTTATTATGCCTCCGTCCACTTCTGGTGAGAAGCATAACTCATGAAGTATTGAAGGGATTCAAGGAAACTACTTATCAAAATAAAGGGATGTTAAGGGCAGCGCTCTTAGTATTTAAGTAATTTAAATAAAACGGCATGCATTGATAGAGGTTATTAAAAGAAAGTACAAGAAGCACAACCCTCTCGTCAGTAGTTTGGAGTTATTGGCACATAATTTGTCTCGCTCAAATCGGAACATTTCATGAACCGGACGTTTGACCGCTCTGTCGGACTTGTTGCCCTTTGCTTTTTGTTCTACAGGCCGGTTGTCGTGTTGAGCATAACTCAGTAAATATTGAATGTAATCAAATGAACCTGCGTATAATGTTGATGGCTTTGAAAGTAAATGCCAAGAACAAAGACTACAGTTATTTCTTCAGTTTGTACTTGGTGTATTTTTCATATGTGGAGAATACATTCTTAAGTGTGGAGGGATATAACTTAAACCTTATATATTGATAGAGGACATTGATAGAAGTACAAGAACCATAACTCTGTCGACGTTCATTTTTGGTTAATTGCCATTTGCATAGTTTTCTTGTACAGTGCAAAACTGCGACATTTAATTGGCATGTGGAAAGCATATATAGCTTGAAACGTATCGAATGGATTTAACTGAATTAAAATATATTGATAAACGTCAGGAAGCGCAGCGTAAAAGTAGTATACTCTTTACTTAATATTTAAAGAGTTATTGCGTTTTCTTTATTAGATTTATTATACAACTTGTCTTTTTTAAACTAGTTTGATTGTCAAGATCACCGTTTCTGGTCAAAACAATACTTTGAGGGCATTTGGCACTTACAATGACAGCCGTTTTAAACAGTTTTTGTTTGCGCTTTGTATGTTGGGAGTCCAGTTTAAAAGGTAATTTTTGCTAAAGTAAGCATTTTCCTGCATTTGAAGTCACTGACGTGTTGTTCTTTGTAACAATAAAGTCCGTAATTGTGTTACTGTATACATGGTAAAGAGGTTCAGTTTACAAAAGCAAAGCAATACATAGAAATATAATCAAATATTGCATATGAGATCATGTTGGGATTTGTAATATGGTTGTCATGTTTTACGGAGTTTTCCTTTAAAAGCACTTGCCTTTTTGAGAGTCGTGACTGCTGAATTGTCAGTAAACTCCCTTCTCGAAAACGTGTATTTAATGCGCATAAAACGCGGCGGTATCCGCACAAATTTGTTTTGCCTTTAATGCCCATTTAATACACGTGTAAATGCAGAAAAATACACTTTCAACAGATAAATGTATTTTGGCTGCATTTTCAAGCATTAATTCCGACTAACGTGCGTTAAACGTGTATTTATCTTTTTCAAGTACATTTAACCATAAAATTAGTATGCTTAAGCGCAGTTTAAATGTGTTTTAAGTATATGTTCAAGTCCGTTCATATAATTGTTTGTAAACAAGAGATGTGTTTGTCATAAACACAATGCCCCCGCTTTGATTTTTTTTTTAATCTTTGACCTTGAAGGATGACCTTGACCTTTCACCACTCAAAATGTGCAGCTCCATGAGATACACATGAATGCCAAATATCAAGTTGCTATCTTCAATATTGCAAAAGTTATGACCAAGGTTAAAGTTTTGGGACAGACAGACAGACAGACAGAATCACAGACAGGCCAAAAACAATATACCCCCTCTTCTTCGAAGAAGGGGGCATACAAATGCAGAAAAGGTATGGGAACAATACACAAGTGTAAAAATGAGCATACGGTGCCAATACACCCGTATCAAATGTGAATTAAAACAATTTTTCGATAAGGGCACTTAATGAGAGTGACATTCTAATCGGTCAGGCAATGAGCAAGCACTAGGCGATTTCGGACAAGGAAAAATGCATGACAATACCAATGAGCAAGTAGTACAGAGCAAGCACTAGGCGATTTCGGACAAGGAAAAATGCATGACAATACCAATGAGCAAGTAGTACAAGCATCTTAGTTGCATCTTACAATTAAGAAGAAAAATAATTAAAACCATAAGCAAACGTCTATGAGTTCAAACAGGTATAAATAATTAAGAAAAATACGAGTGTAACACAGTCAATCTCCTTCAATAACTAAGACAACTAACCCATTGGCTGTTGTAAATAAAAATTTATTTGTGTTCTATCAGGAATACAATAAACAAGGAAACAGAAACAGTAAATGACAAGATAACAATATGCGGGTACTAACAATGAAAACATTAAAAAAAATAAAACATTAATAAGAAACATTTATGCAAATGTTTTGCCATTAAACAGTAGCCAAGTACACAAGAAAAGCGTTTCTATTGATGCGAAATTAGTTTAAGAAGCTTGAATTGTGGTCAGGTATGTCCAAAAAATGAACTGGGGTGAATAAGTAATAAGCTCTTTGCCTACAAAACAAGGTAAGCTAAATAATAAGAACAATCATCCATGTATTCATCTTGAGTAAATGTATGATTAGTTACCAATATTTGAGAAGCTGTTTTTGGGAAGGAAACCCATTAGTACATATAAAAACGTAGAAATCAAACAGTGACCAATACAGAAAACAACAAATTTGAGCAGATTACAGAACATTATAAACAAGACAGACACCAATTTGTTATCCTCTAGCAGATCTTCTATATTAATTGGTGCAATATGTCATGTATCATTTGTAAGCTTAGTTATTTATTAGCATACATTAGTAAAAAAACTCGTTCAAACAGCTATATCGAAAATAACAGACACAGATTTAACAATTGGATCAACTAACAAGCTTAAACTAGTCAGTTTATAAATATTTGAAATTCATATAAGTTGTTGACATATTACTTTAAACAATAAATAAAAATAAATAACAATCTGTGATTACCCAAAGGTTAGTAATAATACCCATCAGTTATGTAACCTTCTTAACAAAAAAAAAAACAACAACTAACTGTGGTTATTTGGCACAATTAATTAAAATGAATTTATTTCTATACAATGATTATTTTATTACCACTATAAACGAACAGTCCCAACAATTAAATTTTATTTGCAGTCTTCAACTGTTTATGTTTAATGAAAACCATTTTGTTGTTTCCATGTTTTTCTCTGAGGTAGCAATACCCCATGGTGCTTTTTTTCCCCTCCATATTAGGTATATTGCCATTAATAGTATAAATTAACAACTTGATAAATAAGGTATAATCTTAATTTATAGCTGAAAATGATTTATGTGGTTACATTTGCTATAGTAGTGTGCGTTGTAAAAGTAAGTATATACCTCCCCCATAATTTGGCGAAACAAATGCAACACCATGAAATTGTAGCTAAAAAAAGACTTTTCACAACAAAATGTATCCATTCACATCCATATAAATTACAATATGTATGATTCACCAACTTATATATTATAAGAAGAATATATTTCTTGATTAATATGCTATAAATTACAGTTTGGTAACATAATCACAGATATGCAATATAATTAACAATGGATATATATACCTATATACGAACATAATATAAAGTTAGAAAAAATATTAAAGGCACATGTTAATTACCGGTACTCTGCTTATAAAAATAACAAATAATTAATATATTTAATAATTAATACTAAAATGTAAACTTACCACAAGCATTGTATACAAAACAAAACATTAATTATTAACATTGGCACATAAAATGAATATAATTTCACTCTTAACACTTACGCTACTCTGTAAAATAAAAAATCCCAAGAAGGATAAGCCAAAGTTAAAACAAACAAGTGAAATAAGTTCGTAAAAACTTCAAACACCAACAAAGTTGTGTGTATAATTATGCAAAATTCAAATTAAAATGTATCCTGAAATAAGCAATCACAACGATCAAACTTGCCTTGGAAGTGTAATATTGTTATTCAAGTGTGTGTATAAATCAGTTTGATAAAATAAGAACCATGATTCTGCTCTATGACAATACCACAATAATTTTTTATATTTTTTGTGTGTCCTTATATATATATATATATATATATAATAAAAGAACGAACTCACATCGTTGGATACCTTTTCTTTTATTATATATAAAAGGACCAAAAAAAATAAAAAATTCAAGTACCTGTGATCTCACTACAAATTGTGATGATAAACTTAAATAGAGATATGGCAGTGATATTAGAAGTGAAAGCATAATACAAACTATAATGTTTTACCAGCAACCGCAGCAAACATTAAAAAAAATCGTTTTCTGACGCAAAACATCTGAATGTTTAAAAACAACAACACTGGAAGTAAGGAATAAGCTCAACAGAAAATCAATTGTTGAAAAAGTCAGAAAGAATGCAATACAAAAAGTAACAGTGCAATTAAAATTTCATATAAGATTTTTTTTGTGCAAATAAAGAATCATCAAAAGTTAACAAAAAATGAAGGCATGCATTGACCAAAAAAGTACGTGTATGATTTTTAGACGAAAATTCTGTTAAACAGAATCAGACAGGCAATAGTTGACAGTTTATTAATATCTATACATTTCTTAACTTTGAATAAACGAAGTACACTGTTTGTGATACTTTCACCAAACTACACAATTATTTCTCTCTGTTTCTAATAAAAAAATTGACAAATATGTCAAGGTTTATATACATGTACTTGGATTGTTCTAAAGTATAACCAGAAAAGTAATTTACTGATCTAAAACTAATGTACTTATCTGTATGTATATGTATTGCACAATATTTATAACTATTTGTTTGAAATCTGATGTCTGCAGATTAACTTAAGAATCTATTATCCTATACAAAAGAGGTATATGAAAGATTTACTGAATTATGTTAACATAATCTAAATCAACAATATGCCAATGAGAATATAAACGGTGCACAAACAATATTTATTATGACATTAAACATTAAATAAAGATGTCCTAATTGATTTAGTGATATCATTGAAATCATTTAACAATTTGTATTTGAGAATGATTCACAAAATAGTGTTTGTGAAAAAATACACAAAATAAGTGAACATGAAAAAAAATAAAACAAATTATTCATCCAGCAGTAGGGAAAAATAAGGCACAAAGAAATCTTTTAAAGCCAATGTTCTCGTTGCAAAATGTCCAAATAATTAAGAGACTGGCATCTGTAAATATAACATTCTTTCATTAAAATGAGGAATAACATGTTTTCTCTTTACATCTATTTATAAGATTACTAAATGCATCAGAGCACCAGATATTCACAAATAATGACCATGTAAGATATCCGTTATGACTCATTAAGTAAGTTATTCTTCGTGCTTCCCAGGCTCAGCATCGCTTTTCTGTGTACCAGCATGTGCTTCAATTGGTTGATCACAATTACCCTTAGACTGAACAGATGCAGAACCCTTCCTTGATGCCACTTTCTTCGGCGAGTTAGGCTTGGAGGTGGATGTCTTTCCAGATGACGGATGTTTTGGCGTAACTTGCCCAGCATTGGCTGGTGTGATTTTAGCTGAGCCTTTCCTTTCATTTTCCTCTGGTGCTGGATTTTCAGGCTGGCAGACGGCAGACTCAGTTGAGACAGTTGTGGTTGGTTCTGGAACGTTCTGAATACAGGCCTGCTCAGGAACTGTTGCAGATTCATTGACCTTGGTTTGTTCCGGCAGTTTTGTAGCCTCATTGGCCATCGTCTCTGCCTCTCTCATCTCCTGTTGCCGGATGCCTTCCTCTGCCGTGATCACCTTGTAGTGATTGATGAACTTGTTTGAGGCCTCGGCAGACATCGGATCCCACACGAAAGAGCCTTGCCGCTGTGCAAGTAACAAATGAATGATGACTTATGGCTTACATAAGATGGCATTATTTAAGATTTGCAGTTTTCATGTTGTGACTTAAATTTTCTTGTGCTTTGTAATGGCATTAATTTTGTGTGAGGGTCTGCAAACACATAATGTATTTACTGAAGCATGACATAAGACAGTTTGACATACAAATAGACATTGTCAAATACATAATGATAAAGTTCCTTTAATTTAAATTGTAATGATTCTCATAAATTTGTATTTATTAAAGAAAAACATGAATGAATAAGTAAGTGAGTGAATGAATAAATCGAAAGAATGAATGACTAGACTGCCACTTCATGGAGTTACCTGAAGACTACCTCCATTTAAAATATGTCAGAAATTGAGAAAATACATTATTTTCCTTTACCTTGCCCCTAATCGGGTAATTCAGATCTATTCTGCTGTTGTACTGGTGTTCATAAGATATTTTCTCCTTGAACAGTCTCTGGGTACCATCTTTAGGACGCAAGAAATTTACAGGAACTGAAAATAAATTTAATACAAACTAAAAAACTTCACCAAATATAATTTATAATTATTAATAAAGGATCCACAAAAGCAAATCTGATTCTTTAAATGAAGTTTTTCAAATAAGTTAATGTTTTAAACAAAAATTTAAACAAGTTTACAATACAATACAAAGGGATGAGTGTCGAATTCTTACAAATTATTGATGAAAAAGTACTGGTTTGCAAGAATAACCTACTCCCGTGATTTTTAGCATTTTTTTTCATATTTTCAAATGTGTGAATGATATTAAAAAAAAGGTCCTTGCAGTACAAAGTATGGCCTCTTCTGTTTTTGAGCATATTAATATTTTGTCATAATGCCATTGTTTTTCTTAAAAAAGGCCCAAAAGGGAGTAATCAATTTTTCATTATTGAGGCAGTTACCCAGTGGAAGTAACTGTGATTTTTCCTTTTCTTCTTAAATGTGATTTTTTGCCCAACACATAGGTTTGTAAATACCCTCTTCTGTTATAAATTCCATTATTTGCAATATGCTATAATATCATAATTTTCAGAGATAATTTGACTCTTATTTATCCAAGTTTAAGTGCATGTCAGAAATCAGAACTGAAAGTTGAATATGAGTATGATGGTGTTTGTGGACTAAAATTGTTGCTTTTTGTGAGCTGCTGTAAACCGAAAAAAAGGGTAGTAAAATTCATAGGAGGGATCTTGTTTTAATTTTACTTGCATGGGCAAAGATGTATCATTGCCTCACAATAGTTTTTCTTTTGTTTGTTCTATGGGGACTTATAACATTGTATGCATTAGGAACAGTAAAAATATGTAATCTGTATAAACATTTGCAATGTGGTTGAGCTTTTACACCCAAAAATATACAAATCACAGATACCTGAGTTTCATGGGTGCTTCTTGCAAACCAATATTACCAGTAAAGACAATGACAAAATTGATATGTGTCATGATAATTTGATTACGGTATACTCAAAATATTAACTTCGTTTTATCTTAATTGGATAAGTTCAAGTTTGTTATGGTTGGAAAATACAGTTTCTAGATAAAGGGTAAATAATATAAATTAAACCAGATTACTTAAAAGCCAAGGAAAATTTAAACCCTCTGCACCTAATAAGATAGATAATAAGATAGTGAAAAATACAATAATAAATAGCAATATTATAGAGACAAGTCATGCAAATACTAATTATTGGATTTGCTTTGATTTAATTTTGTTACTCATACTTTTTCTGGACAAGCTTAGCAAAGCTGTTAAGCGGTTATAAGTTTGCACATACTGATTTACCAATAACTGACACCATACAATTATGAGATTCAAAGAGTCAGAAAAGAAAACACACTGTGTATAAGAAATTAGTAATTTAATTGTCTATGTTATATGAATATACTCATTTAAACTTATACTGAAAAGGAAATTGTACCAATATAAAAGAATTAAAACCATACATGATGAAATTTTTCCTTTTCTTTCTGAAATATTCAGCCAAATATTCCACTTTATGAACATTTTATAATCATCATGCAATCAACAGTTACAACATATTTTTTTAACTTTATGAATAAGTTGATCATACAAGGAGCATAATAGTTTAAATCTTAACTGTCTTCAAAAAATGAAATAAGATAATGTGGCAAACAATATAACAAGAGCACCGCATAGCGGATGCCAACGCTCGGCTGCGGGTGCTTGGATTTTGTATTTTTGACCTTTGAAGGTCATCATTGACCTTGACCGTTTCACCACTCAAAATGTGCAGGTCGTTGAGATACACATGAAAAACCAAAAAAAAAAGTTTTTTTTTACCTTTTACCTTGAAGGTTGACCTTGACCTTTGACCACTCAAAATGTGCAGCTCCATGAGATACACATGCATATCAAATATCAAGTTGCTATCTTCAATATTACAAAAGTTATGGCCAATGTTAAAGTTTTCGGACGACGACGACGACCACGACAACTTGGAAGACAAGAGGGCTATGACAATACCTCGGGTATTCTTTGAAAACAGCCGAGCTAATAATCACCAGTGTGAAAATTAACAAGAGCACTGCATAGCAGGTGCCAAAGCTCGGCTGCGGGTGCTTGGATTTTGTTTTTTTGACCTTTGACCTTGAAGGTCATTATTGACCTTGACCTTTTCACCACTCAAAATGTGCAGGTCGATGAGATACACATGAAAAACTAGAAAAAAATAAAATGTTTTGACCTTTGACTTTGAAGGATGACCTTGACCTTTCACCACTCAAAATGTGCAGATCCATGAAAAACACATGCATGGCAAATATCAAGCAGCTATCTTCAATATTGCAAAAGTTATGGCCAATGTTAAAGTTTTCGGACAACTACGACGACGACGTGGAAGGCGGAAGACGAGAGGGCTATGAGAATACCTCAGGTTTTCTTCGAAAACAGCCGAGCTGAAAAAAAATTCTACTAAGAACAATTATTACATTTTCTAGATGAAATTTAATATCAATAATATGTAGAGTGTAGACTTCCCGAAAACCAAATCAGATAAGACCTTCAAATTTTGAGTATAGGTTCGATATTTATCAACAAAGAACGGTCGGACGGATTTTTGATGTCTAAATTTGTCATTTTACTCAATAAAACAAACTCATATCTGAGCAAATCAGTACAGAGGCGCTGTGTAATTTTCTTGTTCTTAAATTAATGTATCTTAATCAGACTTATACATAAATTCAAAAGATATCACAGTTTGATGTCACATGCATGCATTATCTACCTGTTCCTAAAGCAGGTTCCTTATTTGGATTGGCAGTGTGACGTAATGATCCAAAATCCTTTTTATCCTGGGTGGTATCCAAGAAATCAGCCCTGTATATGGTGTCGTGGGTTCTAGGTGGAACACATAGAGGCTCGTTCGATACTCTTGAGGGCCACCAATGTTGATTATCATCACTGGAAATCTCAGTGTAAACACTGCATATAGGCTCGTTCAAAAGTCTGACATTGTGACGCAAAAATCCGCAAGACCCAGGGTGAGGTCTGTTTGCCCTAAAATCAGGAACTGTGTGAGGCAAAACCTCTGTTCTTCTGGTATAAATATTCGGTAATGCAAGTCCTTGATTTTCCAGCCAATTTCGTCTCCATTCTGACGGGTAATTTCCTTCTTCCTCATGTTTTGTGTGGCCTTCCTCTGCAAACTGACTGATTACTCTAAAACTGTCCGGGCTATAAAAGAAAACAGTGTGCATTTTATAATCAAATACTTTGTCTTGTGTTTTTTTTACATCTTTCCTGATATTAAAAAAAAATATATATTATTTTTACATTCAAATCAGGAACTTTATAAGAATGTTGGAATGGGAAGGTTCCTTTTCAACATAAAAAAATTTATAAAAAGAAATTACAAATGCTGAATTTTATAATACAAATGAGCAAAGCATAATCTCATGTATAAAGAAATATCAGTATTTATTCAAACATGCTGAATATGTACCATTTCAAACATGTGTTGATATCTCTCACTTCAAATAATAATTTTTGCAATGTTCACGATCCATATTGACTATGATTAAATACTTACAGGAAGTATGGACAAGTTGAAAATGAAAAAAAAAAGAAAAGAAAATAACTGCCAGCAATTCTGGCTTTGTTTATTTACATTTCAACACCTGCTCTGAAAATTATCTATGGAATTATTTCTGTAGCAATAGATGCGCACACATGGAAAGCTAAAAACTCAGGCATTCATCAATAGCAATGAAGTTACTAAGCAAATGTAAACAAACTAATGTTTTGACAGAACAGAGAAAAAGGCAATAAAACCTTTTAGTTTCAAGATGACTAGAATACTTTTATCAATAGTAATTTTTAATATATACTGGATCAGTATGAGTTTAGTTGCACAACACAGATATTATAAAGTGAAAAATCCAGAGCTCCAACAGGGGATTGAACCCGGGTCTTCAGAGTGGTAGTCAGACACTCTAACCGCGTTGCTAAAGAGCTAGCCCAACAGCAAGGCTGTTGGAAGTGTTCTTATTTCACTACAATTATTTTACAGATTCAGCATCTTTAAAGGTATTATTATGAAATACAATGTGTATCAATTATCACAGTCAGAAGTTAACTGCAGTTTAAAATGAGTATTAGGTGAATCTTATCATAATAATGATAATAATCAGCACTTTCAGTGTCAGTGTGACACTCACTAATTGGCTCACTTTCACAAAATTAACTTTGAAAACAACTAAAAATGAAAATGTGTCACAAAGCATACTTGTATCTGTCAAGAACCTTCTTTCTTCTACACAGAGGAGGCATATATATCGCCATTTTGTCCAAAGAACGATCTAAATTTCCAAAAATACAACATTAATTGATCTGCATGTCTTATTTTTATTCACTAATCCGCCATTTTGTTGACATGTTGCTATGGATATTTAAATTTGTTGTAAGTAATAACGTTTATATTTTAGCATGAAGGTATTATTTCGAATTAAATAAATAAATCAAAGTATAATTATTATGTATTTATGAAAAAATATGTGACAAAA
The DNA here is from genome assembly GCA_007657795.1 of Dreissena rostriformis. Classification (NCBI taxonomy): domain Eukaryota; kingdom Metazoa; phylum Mollusca; class Bivalvia; order Myida; family Dreissenidae; genus Dreissena; species Dreissena rostriformis. Next base: position 51,647 of record VMBQ01004226.1, on the reverse strand, counting down.
ATATCTATCGTTATTGAAATTTTGCGAGACGTCACTCATAACAACACAGCAACAATATGGCGGCTATGGTAAGGCTGCTTGAAGAAACTGACGGAATAGTCGAAGTCAGTTACCAGAGAAAAAAGTGAGTTCAATTAAAATTAACATAGTTAAATATATTTATTGATTTTGGTTGGAGATTTTATAATGATTATAGTGTTAATGTGTGATGAATCTGTTTTTTTTTTACCTGGGTTCGCACGCTTACATATTCGTACCCAGAATTGCCATGGGAAACGATTATTGTCTTTTTTATCACCTCAAAGTATTTCAGAAATTAATTGATGAACACACATTCTGTTTAATAGAGTATACAATTACGTTTCAGAAGATTTTTTGTCTCGATTATGTCGACGTTTTTATGAAAACACGACTAACCCAAATAGTAAAATAAATACAACTGAAATACCAGAATACCCGTCACTTTCTTATTTGATAACAGTTTGTCAACCAGTTCCGGACAATCAGCAGTTCGATTAATTTGTATTAAATTTCCCATAATGCCCCAATAAAAACAAAGTGATAAGTGTCTAAGGTATACATGAGGTAAAGAAATAAATTAGCAAAGTTATAGCAAGAAAGCTTTTTTATCCCACNTGTATGCTTGATTTATCAACTGTTGATGCTATTTAAATTATATACATGTATTTGCTATTTCTTATGCCATAATCAGATACAACTTATTTTATGTGTAATATATGCTTTATGCACCATGTTTTACAAATTGTTAAAATATGAAATAAATGAATGAAAAAAAAACCCAAATAGTAAAATAAAAACAACTGAAATACCAGAATACCCGTCACTTTCTTATTTGATTACAGTTTTTCAACCAGTTCCGGACAATCAGCAGTTCGATTAATTTGTATTTAATTTCCCATTATGCCCCAATAAAAACAAAATGATAAGTGTCTAAGGTATACATTAGGTAAAGGAATAAATTAGCACCGTTTTAGCAAGAAAGCTTTTGTATTATGCTTACAGGGGAGATAAAAGCGGCAAAAAGTTAACCGGAACTGATTAAATGAGTTATGTTTTGAAATGTTCACATGGATATAGAAGGCTTTATTATTTTCAAATAAACTTTTTGCTGATTGAAAACAAATGCCATGTCAATGTTTTGAAATACCAATTCTGTAAGTTGAATGATTTTTAATAATTTTCCAAAGGGTGAACTTTAATTGGCTATTTTTGACAAAAAACTGTGTATGCTGTCTGGCCTAACCTGTTATCATACAAAATAAACTTTACCTCTTATTTTAACATCTTTTCACATTGACACTAAATCCTGAAAGAAATTATTGTGGTCAAAAGAATTAATGTTTTTTGCCGGGTGATTCTAAACTGGTTGACTGACTGTGCTCTATTTACTGGTGGACATTACACCAGATTATTGCATATATTGTATTCTGGTATTTCTGTTGTGGGTCAGTATTTCAGTAAGTCGTTTCACTGTCAATGTTATTCTTACCAATATAAGGGTCTTTGATATCACGCCGAATGCCATCTCATTCTAATTACACCCGTGAATGACTGATACAAATAAAATACATACAGAATATTACGCTAGTCAATTGTTCCAAGAGTTTGTATCAATCGAGCGGCTTGTGTGATGACGAATCACACGAGAGGCGGAACCTCGAGTGTGATACGAAAAAGCGCAAGCCACGAGACTGATACAAAAACTTTGACTAGCATAATATTCCTTTTATTTTATACAACAATTAACGAAAACAGTTATCAATTGTATTTTTTTGCTTTAACAAAACTGACAAAACAATGACTAAAATGTGAAGTCATTAAATGTGAGATCATTAAAATGTGACGTCATTAAATGGATCGAAGAAAGTAGTCCTAGTATGGTTATACGGAATTGGAAAAAAAAAAGTAGCATTATACGGATTTATTTCAACAATTGATACAACCTGTATTTTGTTGAATGCATAAAACAGGTATATAATAAAACATATAACTACTACCTCACTATCCTCTTACTTGTCAGTCAGGAGCATTATATCTTGTAATATTTTATAGCTCTATAATATTTTATAGCTCTATTTCTGTCAAGTCATGTCCCTGTGTATTGTCTGTAATGCAAAAATTGTCTAGAAGAATGTGTATATAGAATTTTATACTATATAAATGTGGTAAAAGCAAAAAAAGATTCATCTGATTTTCACTTCAAATTGAAGCATATAATGATAATCTTTACCAATATAATTGTTTGCAGTGTTGCTGAGCAGGAAAGGCTGAATGAGTTTGCGGCATCCGTGAAAATACAAGCATGGTTCCGTGGATCGCGGATCCGGTGTTACATGAAGTATGTCAGTAGAATAAAAACTTTTGTGTAGGGGCTGTTTGTGACAGATATTTTATTTATAATTATTCAGGCTTGTAAAGATAATTGAATTTTAAATAATATTTCAGCACATTGATCTCATTCTTATTAGATTATTGTTGTTTTTTCCTTTTCAAAAGAAACTGGTTGGTTACTGATTTTACAATGATAATTGATTACATGTTAAATATTGATTCCATTCAATGTGTTTTTTTGTTAATACCAGTTTGCTTATTGATATAATAATTACTCACTGTAAGATAAATGTAAACAACAGAATGCTTGGCTTATGTCAGGTTTTGTTTTTCTTTCAGACACCTTAACAGAAGTGCCACAGTAATTCAAAAAAGATGGAGGGGGTTTATGGGAAGACAGTTCTTTAGACTCTATGTCAAGGTACTCTATATACATTTTCTTCATCAGTTTGTTATGCCCCCTTAAAAAAAAGGGGGGTATATTGTTTTTGGCCTGTCTGTCTGTCATTCTGTCTGTCTGTCCAAAACTAATATTGAATATTGCAATATTGAAAATAGCAACTTCATATTTGGCATGCATGTGTATCTCATGGAGCTGCACATTTTGAGTGGTAAAAGGTCAAGGTCATCCTTCAAGGTCAAAGGTAAAAAAAAAATCAAAGCGGCGCATTAGGGGGCATTGTGTTTCTCACAAACACATCTCTTGTTTTTTATGTCCCCCAGTCTATACTGGGGGACATATTGTTTTTGCCCTGTCTGTTTGTTGGTTTGTTTGTTTGTTGGTTTGTTTGTTTGTTTGCACAAACTTTAACATTGGCCATAACTTTTGCAATATTGAAGATAGCAACTTGATATTTTGCATGCATGTGTATCTCATGAAGCTGCATATTTTGGTGAAAGGTCAAGGTCAAGGTCATCCTTCAAGGTCAAAGGTCCAAAAAAAATAAAAAATGTTAAATGCATGTGTATTTCATGGAGCTGCACATTTTGAGTGGTGAAAGGTCAAGGTCATCCTTCAAGGTCAAAGGTCTTTTTTTGTTTTTTGTTTTTTTTAAAGCGGCGCAGTAGGGGGCATTGTGTTTCTGACAAACACATCTCTTGTTTATTTAATTTTTAAGCTTTGAACCTTTTGCAACTCAAAACTATTACTAAAGCCATGTAGGTATAACTACATTAGACTTGCCAAGGTTTGGAATCTTTTTACTATGGATTTTGATTTATGTTATAATATCTGAAGTCGCAGTTCTGTGTTATCATCTTCTTATACGCATCATTTCAGAACTGTGTCCTGGTGATGAAACTCAATCTCTACAACCTGCAGGCAACTAAGGTAACTGTTGTTGGTGTTGTTTGTGTGTGTGAAGCAAAACATTTGTGTCACGCTCTGTGAAAAGGGAGTTTATGCATGTGCGTAAAGTGTCGTCCCAGATTAGCCCGTGCAGTCTGCACAGGCTAATCAGGGACGACACTTTCCACTTTTATGATATTTTTCGTTTAAAGGAAGCCTTTTCTGTCCAAAAATCTAGATATGGCGTAAAGTGTCGTCCCTGATTAGCCTGTGCGACTGCACAGGCTAATCTGGGACGACACTTTTCGCACATGCTTTTCACAGAGCTAGACTCATTTACTGACATTTCATTCCTGGGTCCATAATCAACATTTTATTCTTTGACATAATAATCAATAAGGAGGACACCAGTGTTTCCCATGTCATGACATGCTCGACAAGCAAGTAGGATTCCTGATAACACTTCACTTAGAACTGATTTTTTGAAGGAAATTTCTTTTTCTTAGTATTATCATGTCTACCAATTGGTTGGTCAAAATGGATCAATACTTTCCTAAAAAACAATAAAGGTGATGTTGAGTTTACTGTTATTGTCCCCTACCGGTTTCACCGGAGGGGACTTATGGTTTGTGCTCTGTCTGTCAGTCCGTCAGTCTGTCTGTCAGTCCGTCACACTTTTCTGGATCCTGCGATAACTTTAAAAGTTCTTCATATTTTTTCATGAAACTTGAAATATGGATAGATGGCAATATGGACATTATGCACATCATTTCATTTTGTTCCTACATCAAGAATTCTGGTTGCTATGGCAACAAATACTTAAAAAGATATATATATATATATTCTGACAATGGTGGAGCCTGTAGGGGACATCATTGCTTGGCAATAGTCTTGTTTAATAGTGTTCTTTGTCGGAACTTCATGTATGGTTTTCACAATCAAAATAAATACAATCAACCCAATCTAATAGGTACATAAATACAATAGTAAACAAACAGTAAAAACTATTTTGACAATAAAAACGTCAGTTTTTTAGAGAATGGACTTTTTTCTATTAAAAAAAAAACAAAACAAGGACAATTCATATCTATATTTTGCTACAAAGAGCCATCAACATATGAACTGTTTATTTTGCCAAGATTTCACCATATAGGATATTTGGAGCCAGAGCTGCAGATAAGGATTTAGTCTAAAGGGTATTTTACCCTCTGATATTATACGGGCAAAAGCCCGAAGGGCGTTGACCGTTAATTTGTATCACTTTTCTGATATACAAAGAGACATTACCTTATAGGCTATCAAGTCAAATAATTCCTGCCGTCACCTATTTTCGCGATGGAAATCATAGACCGCTGGAGCAACATAGACACTTCGACAAACGCTAAATGACACGTAGATGCATTCCTCATGAAATAATACGTCATGGCAGTAATTATTAAGTAGCGAATCGTACTCTATGTTATTGTATTATATGTTTTTGACCGCCAAAATGCGATTTTTTGTTTTTCTTCCTGTTTGCCTGTTTCCGGGCCTTAAGCCGTAAAGGGGAACAAGTCATATTCCACAGACTGGTAACTACAAAACGTGACAACTTTCGGCAACATAATTTTCGTTAATATAACCCGTCTAAAATGTATTGCTTAAATCCAAATTTCTTTCGAATTTATTTGCTTCGATATATTTGATTTCTGATTGTTATTATTATCCTCAAAAATCAATAAAGTCTTGTTTAAAAATAATGTCTTTAAAAATATTAGTTTAAGCGTATTTTACTCCTTTGTTTCAGCAATAAAGGGTATTTAGGAATATTAAGGGGTATTTTCCATTTCTATAGAAAACTGACATAGTACATGGCGTGTTTAATCTTGAAATATTATTATTTATTATGTATAAATGCAAACAGAATACATTTTAAATGATGATATGAACAGATTTTCTTTGAAATATTCCCGAAGGAGCTGCTGGTTGCTTAAAACGTCCCTTTTTTTATCCACAAACATGATGGGCCGCCATTTTGATTACAAGCTTGTTTTGATTGACTTACTTTTAATTCAAAGGTTAACTTGCACTAAAAACTCAACTGGATTATTGGTTAAACCGGAAAAGCACTTTACTTGATTAAAACAAAAACGTTTCAAGATTTGTATTGCGTAATGTTACACACTGGGCCGATTTTTAAAGCCTTTTTTTATTTTTTTCAATGCGTAAATATGCAGATACGCATCTTATCTGGAGCTCTGCTTGGAGCTGACACAATTTTTTGTCAATTTGAGTGTCAGAACACATTTCTACATTTTTATCTTATGAGCTTATTTCTTTTACAGGTACAGAAGGTATGGCGTGGCTACTACGTCCGGAAGTACGTGTTCAACTACTACAGTAGAAAGAGGTACCTGGAAGCTTTGGTCGTCAAGAATGAAATCATCAGGTAATACTCGTTAAGTTTCCATTGCTTTTACTCTGCCATTTGCAAAATTAGCCAATAGCTACACAAACTGGAGATGGACTTTATAGATGTAAACTTTAGAATTGTTAACAGTGTTGTTTTTTTTTCGTTAAAATTTGGTGCTGGTATTCAGCCCCATTCCCAAATGCAAAAGAGTATATTTTTTTCCCAAATGGGACCGAAAAATTCCCTATTGGAGGTTTTTTAGATCTCAACATTTAGTTCATCTCCCATCCAGCTCTATAAGTTGAACATTATTAAATGTAATTTTGAATATTGAAAACACTTTTACTCTCAATTTTGAAGCATTTGTTAGCAAAACAACAACAACAATAATTTCCCAATTTTAGTCAAAACGCCAGGAATTTTTCCCAATCCAATGGGACCCGGTCCCATTCCCAAAATGGTGAACAAATCACTGGTTTACAATTATATCAAACATAACATTTTATTCCATGTTACCAGAAATGAGCTGGAGGAATATGCAGAGCAGCAAGAACAGAACAGGCGGCGCCAGAATGAGGCCAAGGAGAAGTCTACACAGGAGCGCCTGGCCCGCAAATACCACTACCTGATCAGCACCCACGTCATACCTGGCGTGTTTAACTCTCCATTCCAGCCGTATGGGTTCTCTTTCAAAACATACGAGCTGCGCTCTGGGAAAATGGGGCTTAATGCATGTGCCTAAAGTGTCGTCCCAGATTAGCCTGTGCAGTCCGCACAGGCTAATCAGGGACGACACGTTTCGCCTTAACTGGATTTTTGCTAAGAAGACACTTTCTTTAAACGAAAAATAGCATGACCGCGGAAAGTGTCGTCCCTGATAAGCCTGTGCAGACTGCACAGACTAATCTAAGACAACACTTTACGCACATCCATTAAACCTCGTTTTCACAGATCAAGGCTCATATATATTCTTTTCTGATGCAATATTTCGAGTTTCGACTGTGGTATTTGGATCCTTAACGGTCGTCAGTTGAATGTTGATGAATTTATGAAGAATTTTTGTATTTAATATTCGAGGGAAATAGTTAGGCATCTGATCATTTTCACATTCTGAGGTCTCTATTTTGAAAATAACTAATAGAAAAGAAAATTGCGGAAAACATTATATACATCAAATGATGTCATAAAAAATCAAATAAAATGATGTCATTATACTGTGCATCTTTCTTGTTCTCATCATGGTGGAAATACAGCTTAGTTTATACCAGTTATAGTTTTTTTCATCAGGTTTGATAAAGGGATACAATAATACATCTTCATTGGCAGGTTCCCCAGTGAGATGGAGTACGCCCTGGCCAGTGTGAAGCCCCTCATCCACAAACGCCGGGCGGTCAGCGAAAACCCCTATGATCCAGGCTGGTCAAGCTATGGACACGAGCTGCCCAAAGCCCAACAGTTACCTCCCTTGATCAACAAGCCACAGGTGAGGCACTTTGTTTCAGTAAGAATGGCATTTGTACCGCTACAAACCCTTTTATACGCCCTTTTTTTCAAAAATGGACGTATTATAGTTTCACCCTTGGCGGGCGGCGGCGTCCACAGCAGTGTCCGCTCTCTAATTCGAACAGTTTTCATCCGATCTTCACCAAACTTGGTCAGAAGTTGTATCTAGACAATATCTAGGTCAAGTTCTAATATGGGTCATGTCGGGTCAAAAACTAGGTCACAAGGTCACTTAGTGCATTTCAAGCATTTAGCATGGTGTCCAAAACCTTCGAACGGGCGTATCTTGTGACAATTTGGCACTCTTGTTTCCATATCCCATACAATGTTCCCACACCTTCCTAACTTATAGGAGATTGTCAAAAATTATATTTTCAAAGTCATCCTTTTGTTGTATGACAGTGCATGTTTTGTCATTCTTAATGAATTTGTTGAATAAATATAAGATACTCACTGATACATAATTTGTAATAAAAATAAGGCATTCTTACCAATTGCCTGTGTTTATGATGATTTATGAATAAATAAATATGTAACTGAAATAAAACTTACTTGATCAATTATAAAATGACTTGTTTTTTTTTAAATATTAATTTATATGTTAATCATGCTACTTGTTACATTCATTTGTATGTAATTGCTGCTCTAAAGACAATTTCTGTTTCCTATCTCAAGTTTCCTTATTAATTCAATCATGTTCATGTTGATACTCATTCATAATATCACATATTGATGGTATGAGCACTATATGTTTTATAAAACATCTGGAATGCTGGCAAACATTGAGCTTTCTTTTTTCACGAGGACTATACATTCATTTGTTTCTTTCAGTATTCGTTACCTGAAAGAAAACAAGTAAGATTGTTGGCATGATATGTATACTTAGATCAACTGATAGTTATGTAGCAAAATTATACAAATATGTCACAGTATTTTAAATATGTATGTTTTATTTAGGATTTTTTTTGGATGTAATGTTGTTTAAATATGTCACATTATGTCACTTATTAAATATTCTTATTTAAGAAATAATTTTTGTTTTATTCTTGTTAATGGCCAACAATAATTGTGTTGTTTGTCTTTAACAAATAGTAAAGTGTTAGAATGACTGATAAAGCAGAAAAAAGTTGAGTAGATTTAAGTTTTCTTCTTTTGTTACACTTTATTAAATTTGTCATTAACTAAAATGAAATTGTTTAAAATTTGTAAGTTGATAGAAGAGATCTATATTTAGATTTATGGAGCATAAACAATTTATTTGAAGTATATTAAAGTATAAACAGATAATCAACAGATGATAATTATACTACATTTGTTTTTGTCTAACTAAATAATATTTTTAGCAATAATAAAATGGCGATGATAATGCTTTTTGTTTGTGGTTTAACATTGTAATGTATGTATTTTAGGGCTTGAATACTGATGAATGATTATGCATTCCTAACTGCTTTGATTACAACATTTGTGTGAATGCATTTGTCTTCCCAGTTGAATTAAAGCAATATTGTACTAGTGATTCGACAGAATTCAATTATAACAGAATAATCATTTTATCACATGCTATACCTTGTTTTCAATGTAATACAGACATTACATATTTTTAGTAATTGTTAATATTTAACAAAATTTAATTCAAATGATTTAATAAGTTGTGATGTTAAATACACAGAGCACTCCCATTTGTTTTTGACGGGTTTATAAATAATCTGTGTTGTAAGTGGGATTTCATGATTTTGAGAACTTGTTTGTAGAATTTTGAACAAAATTATTATCCAGGGTAAATATTGTTGGTACAATTTAGAGCTGATGGTATTCATAACATTTTATCAATATATTCTTTTATATTTTCAACCATGTAAAAATTTAATTAATACATTTAATGCCAGTTTTTTTTCCAAAATGCAATCCTCTGTGAACAAGTCCCTTTATAACAGTTTAAGTGACAACAGAAAACATAAATATAACTATTACTAAGATAAACAATAAACAAGACCGCATGGGTCACTTTCAGGGCCCTTTCAGAATGCCGGACGAAGTACAGCGACAGCGTTACAAGGTGTTTCAGCCTAGCCTGCGTGTGGCCACGTCGTTCACAGCCCTGGAGGAGGCCAGGGAGAGGATGAAGGCAGAGGAGTGGGTCACCAGGATCAACGATGACATGTGAGTGACGAGAGAGTCAGGGGCTGTATTCACCAAACAATTCTTAGACTTAAGACTTAGAACAAAGAATAATATAAAATATCCAATATATCCTTTTATTTTGAGAGAAAACTTGGCAATAACCACCTCGAATTACTTACTTCTTTATTCAGTACATTTTTTTTACTAACATTAGCACCATTGGTAGCCTGTAAATATTCAAATTCAGAACGTTTTTTTCTTGGAAATAAGTATTTTTTTAATTCTTAAGTCAAATAATGGGTTGGTGAATACGGACCCAGGGCTGCCCTTGGGTTAAGCTTGTCTGTAGTTAAATTTGCCTCCCTATGCCAGAATTTTTCTCATTTTGGCTATTGAATAGGGATTTATTTAGAAAAGCTGTAGCCAGATAGAAGTTTCTATGGCCAAATGGGTCAATTTAATTCACATAATTTACATATTTTGGAACTGGCAGAATAAGCCCTGACAGTAAGTTCTGTTTTCCCAGCTGTCAATGCATTGCATTTGCTTTTGTCATAGCAGTTTTAGGAGCGGTTTATTATGTAAAGAAAGAATATATTTCTTTAAATTTAGTAAGATTGACTTCAGAATATTTCAGGACTTTCTTAATTAATTTATATCTAAAAGAGTTTGCATTTATCTTTTATTGTTTAGAAATTAGAAATTAACGACATAACAATGCATGATTTTTTTTTAAATAACTGTAAAATTCATCAAAAAACCTTTATGTCTTTTTGATTTGTCAGGAAGTTTTGTATGATTTTAACTTTGGAGGAAAGAAAGTTGCCAATTGGTTTTGAGGTCAATGTGTTTAAGGTTAAGGTTATTTATAGGACTTGTAACATGAAATTAAATAGGTACATGTACAACAGGATTTTGTACTGTTTATTAAAAAAAATCCCTTAAATTGTGATAAAATACCATCTCAACATTGGACACAGAATTTCATAATTAGTGGATAGATACTGGCAGTAAAATGCATTCAACATTTCGTCATGCCTGACATAGTGTCACAATTAATGTAACTTGGGGAGTGGGGCTACATGTTTTACAAACGCTTCTTGTAAATACATTACTCAACCCATGCGAAAGACAAAAACATCTTATAGGAAATAAGGTCTGAAAAATTTACTGGACCTCACCAGACTTTACCAGATCTTGTTTTTCTTTGACCGAACAAGAGAAAATACCTTTTATAAGAATCGCACTTTGAGTTTGTTACGTCATCAGCAAAGATAGCAAGTTCAACTGTTTAGTAAAATCGGTTTTATTTTATCCTTAAACAATCAGTCGAAGTAAAATAAATATATAAACCAGTCCGTTTTTTTTTTTTTATATTTCTACTTTCGTTTTCATTTTTAACAAAGTTTAACATGTTTTTCTCTTTAGGACACAAGGACCGCTAGTTTTAGGAATAATACCGGACCTCATCAAATTAAATCGGAAATGTCCGAGGTCTGACGTCTTTTGCATGGGTTGCATTACTCACACAATTGTCTTGACACTTCAGATCATATTATACAAAGCTTATGATTCAAAATGTATAACACATTTTGTTTTACTAATGAGCTTTGTTAAAAAATTCATTCATGAAATCAAATGGGATTTTGTTTGTTTTATAGCTTCGTCCCATTCACAAAACGTGAACGGGGATACGAGCCCCTGTTACACACAGCATCGTCCTATGGACACCTCCCGTATGGTACAAGATATTTCAGAGAAGAATTCCTCGACAAACACGTCACAAGAATGGTGAGTTTTGACCTTTTTTACTGCAGTTTGATTTTTTTTCTTATACTGAATACAAATCAAGTGTGCTTTCCTAACCTTTTGATGTTGCTGACAAGTGCATATTTTTGTAGGAATATGCAATTTCCAAAATATTTGGTTGATTTTAATTGTTTTGAACTCCATGTTTTTTGCTTATTTATTTGATGAAAGTTTATTACCAAATTGGAAAAAACGTTGTGTTACTTATGTGTAGTAATTGAATTAAAATACTTGGATGTCTTATGAAGTACATGTAAACTTTGTGGCAGTTGTACGATTATTTTGTAACATTTACAAGTTCTTTGCTTGATACAAGTTTAAGCATTTATTAAACACATGTGGCTTGAACATATTTTTTGTAGAAATTCTATGCAATTGAAATGGATTTTACTTCATTACAATTTGCTATGTTTATCAGAGAATTAGGGACAAAGACAGCTCCGTCCAGACATTATATGGTCTGATTAATGTTGTTTCACCAAATCATATGTATTATCTAGACTCTAACTTGGGTTTTTGGCCTTTATCCTAAACAGAAATACGACATAATGTGGACTTAAGTTTTGAAACCATTAAGACGATTTTGTTATATTTTTCATAAAAAATAACTTCCCTATTTGTTTATAAAATAATTTTGTTATTTTTCTGGCAATGCTGATATGTTTTTGTTACATTTTTATAAAAAAAAGACATGCTTTTTAATGCCTTTTAATAAGAGATATGTATAAAATAAGTGATTTGATGTTATTATGTAAGCATATGCCCTTTAATACCTATGGTCTAGATAGTAAGTGTGACTGATTTACCTCAAATTAAATCAATTTATATTGTTTTTATGTGTTTCACTAAATATGAGAAATGAAATATTTGAATGGCTCGAATTTAATGTGAGTGAGATTTTTCACAAAGCCTTTAAAAGGGCTATCAAAGCAATATAGGGAGCTGGGGTGCATGATGGATTGCTGTTGTTTGTACAGCGAACAAATTTCCAGATGTTTTCTAATTACAGGTGTCCCCCTCTGATCCCTTTAAAGTGTATTACGTGGTAATTGGAATGCTTCAAATCAGATTTCTCATTTAACACTCATCAAAGTTGGGACTTAAGTAGATGAGTTGTTGTTGTTATAGTTACTGGTTTCTGTTTTGTTGAGAATTTTTATGCACGCAATTGAGAAATATGTAAATACACACTTCCACTAATGTCAATTATATTCATGTTGATCTTAAAGTTTATCCAATCTGAGCACATTTTAATGTTTGTGATTTTAATGCCCCCTTCTTCGAAGAAGAGGGATATATTGTTTTTGACCTGTCTGTCTGTCTGTCTGTCTGTCTGTCATTCTGTCCCAAAACTTTAACCATGGTCATTTTGAGTGGTGAAAGGTTAAGGTGAAGGTCATCCTTCAAGGTCAAAGGTCAAATATATGGGTCAAAATTGCTCAAAAGGGGGCATAGTGTTTCTCAAACACATCACTTGTTAATTCATGTTAATTACTATTTTCACATTAGCTGCTGAGAAATTTTAATTTAATTATAACCCCACAAACAAAGTTTAGGGGGGTTTCTGGAGTGAGCTTGTCTGTCGGTCGGTCAGTCGATCTGTCTGTCTGTCTGTCTGTCTGTCGGTCTGTCTGTCGTTCTGTATTGGTTGTCTGCTCTCTAACTCAAGTTGTTTTTACCCAATCTTCACCAAACTTGGTCAGAAGTTGTATGTAGATGATGTCTAGGTCAAGTTCTAATATGGATCATGCCGGGTTAAAAACTAGGTCATGGGGTCACTTAGTGCGTTTTAAACATTCAGCATGTTGTCCGCTCTCTTATTTAAGTAGTTTTCATCCAATCTTCACCAAACTTGGTCAGAAGTTGTATCTAGATGATGTCTAGGTCAAGTTTGAATATGGGTCATGCCGGGTCAAAAACTAGGTCAAGGGTCACTTAGTGCATTTTAAACATTGAGCATGGTGTCCGCTGTTTTTTGTGAAGACAACATGCAAAATATTCTGTGTCAATGCGGCATGTTGGGCACGTTTTTGACAAAGCTCTAGTTTTTGTTTAATTTTCACCATTTCAATAGCAGGAACATTAAATAAAACCATTACTTTTCAGAATGTTTCTTAACTGCATTTTAGTGAATTTTAGAAATGTAAAAACGTGTGAAATACTTATGCTTAGTATGATGATTGATGCAATAGATAGTGAAAATGCACTGGAGTAAAGCAGCATGTTCCTTTATGTATATCTCCTTTATAACAGGTTGAAAAACAGTGGAACAGTTTTCCATGTGTGGCCTTTTTGAAAACTTAATACTGTTCTGAACACTCTAGAGGTCACATTTATTGTTGAATCTCTTTATGAAAGTTGGTCATAGTATTTGTTGCTATGGTTCTTTGGCTGTGTTCAAAAATGGATCATGTGGGGTCAAAAAGTATGTTAAGATGAAAAATTTAATTATGGTACACTTTAGATCTCATTTTTTTTTGTCTAAATGATAGCAAAACCAAGTTAACAAATATGGTTTTGCTGCATTGAAATACATGGCTGCCTTGAGGTGGGGCAGTTTTCCTTAAATGGCTATTGAGAAATCTTGTGAACAATATAAGGCACATTTTTTGCCCAATCCTCTTGAAACTGGAAACTGCTTAGTAAAATAATTGTAATAATACCTTGAACTCAGGTGAGCATCATGGGGCCATCTTGACCCTCATATGTAAATTTAACAAATTTACACTTACATTTAAGTGTAAAAGAAGCAATATCCCAACATGATATTATGGTCATGCTATTCATGTGTGTTTTTATCGTTAATCTGAGTGTTGCATGACATTTTTTGCTTCTTTTTTTATTTATTTTTTGCATGGGATTAAGAGCATGGTGCACTAAATATTTACTTACTTAAAACGAATATTAAATAAATGCTTTAGATCTGCTTTGTGAAAGCAATCTGTGCTGTAATGTATTGTAATGTAAATGGATTTACCTGACATGGTTTAAACAGGGACCCTGCTTTAAACCAATATAAAATTAAATGTATGCAGTAATGTGATGCAATTGTCACGTAATTATAAGTAACATAGACTTTCTTTTCAAGTGATTTTATGTTGAAACAAACTGTCATGCAATTATCATTTCATTACATCAAAATTTGGTTGTAAAAAATATTTTTACAAATATTATTTTTTAAGTATTTTTTAAGAACTGTACGAATTTGTTAATTTATTAAAAGCATTGTTTTTATATTTTTAAAATGTCTTTTCCAGCCTTTCAAGACCGTCGTTCCACCCATTCCAGTTTTCGAGAAACTCAATGACACATATTCCCAGGGGCAAGTGTGAGAAAGGATCCCGTGATACGTGATATTTTGTGATATTTTATCATTTGTAAATTTACCAAGAAAATGCAGTCATTGGTTGTGTTAATTACCTAACATTTAAACTGAAATACTGATATCTTGTAGAAATGCATCTATATGATTTGTTGTTGAAATAAGAAAACAAAATTGTTCTGTTATTGGTAAACTTTATTATGTTATATTGTTAAGCAAATACTACAAGAATGTTCATAAAAAATATAAATTTGAATAACTGGTACACACAAGTTATAAGTGTTAAATACCGAATGTTGAATACCTAATGATACCATTATATGGTTGTATTCTATTGACAATCAGCGTTAACTGATGGAAGCAGAAGCAATATTAAAGCAAATAACAGTTGTACTTTCCTATTAAGTAATTGATTACAAAATAAATAGAGTGCTTATGTGTTTGTGGGTCTCAAAACCATAAAAGCCAAACCATAGAACAGACCTTTTCAGAAATGGAAATCTTAGGCAATATGCAATGGATCATTCATTGCTCTTCAATGTGTTAAAGTGTTAACCTTATCTACAGTAAAAAACATTGGCAAAGTTGGTTGTATGTTTGTTATATTCAATTAATGCAAATGAATACAAAAAGTAACAAGGGAGGCGTTCAAACGGTATGTTGCAAATAATGAAATGGTCCGTAGATTCTGGTCATTGTGATGTTAATCTTGATCGAATTATCTTTGCAATTGTTCTGCTTAAAAATGTATTGATGCTCATGCTAGAATAAGAATAAGTTATGGAACAGGTTAGTTTGTCAGGAGCAAATGTGTTTGATATCTTATTCTTGCTTCTAAAAATTCTTTATACCATACACAATAACATGATATGTGTCGCATTCTGATAAAACTGGGCATAATGCTTGTGCGTAAAGTGTCATCCCGGATTAGCCTGTGCAGTCCGTACAGGCTAATCAGGGACGACACTTTCCGCTTTTATGACATTTTTCGTTTAAATGAAGTCTCTTCTTAGCAAAAATCCAATTTAGGCGGAAAGTGTCGTCCCTGATTAGCCTGTGCCAACTGCACAGGCAAATCTGGGATGACACTTTACGCACATGCATTATGCCCAGTTTTCTCAGAACACGACTCATATGTGCAAAGAGTAATGGCAATTGTGTAATGTCATTATTTAGTTAATTACTTTAGTCTGGGTATCTATAAAGCTGACTTTGACTACATGTCTTTGTAATATACATATTTTAGGGGATATTTAGTGGTGTGAAAACATTTTCCTATTTTTCTCCTCATCTCACTGGATTGTAGTTGAATGTAACCAACATCAACACTGTCACTAATTATGAGTGATTTTAATGTTTGTGTTTCACATTTGACCGAAAATAAAGCAGACATTTTCTGACCAGATAAGTTACTGGATAATCAGCTCTAGCTGCATGGTCATAAAATGGTTGAAGGTCATATAGCTTTAATTATTTCTGAAGTATAATGAAGCTGGTACAAGGTGATAAAAATTGTATTTTTATTATCTAATAAAGATTGTTTAATCAACAAGGTTCTAGCCAAGAATCTGTTTTATTAGATCAAGATCTTAGATCTACATCTGTATGCACCTTTTTGACAGTTAAATTTAATTTGAGAATTAAATTCTGGCATATCAATGTATATAAACTTGTAAAATCCTTAGTATTGTTTGGCATTTACCTTTTCTTTGAACGTTGGAAGAAATAGTGTGTGTACATTTGAACAGAATTATGATTAAATTCTGGATGTTAAATAGAAAAAGATGTGAAAAGCAAATAGTGTTTTTAATGTACATATTTACTGTTACTAATACATGTTTGTGGACTTATATAAAGAGATTATATTTATCGGTGTTTATCAATTTACATGAATGCACTCTTCATTTACTATCCATCATTGTCATGAATTCATGATTTTGTTAATAAAAGTACAGATATAAAATGTCTTGTTGTTTTGTGATTTACATCATGCATTCAGTAAACTCACCCTGATTGTGAAATTTAAAACAAACAAAAGCTTTGCAAATCGAGCCACTTTATTGTGTTTGAAAATAAAGTTAAATGTGGCATATCTCAAGTCACCCTCATGAAAGTTTAAAACTTACTTGAGTGTAGCATATCAAGCCATCTTATTGTTAGTTTAAAAATAATTGAAAGTGAGGCATAAAGGACCACCTTGTTTTGAATTCAAAATCATTCTAATGTGTAGCATATACGATTAACTTATTTTTCAATTCAAGGCATAGCTTATCAACCCATCTTATGGTGAATTTGAAAAGGAAAAAATTGCAAGCTAAGCCAACATATTATGAAACAAAATGACTGTTATAGCAGTTTTATCCATATGGTCAAGAATAATGTGTCAACAAATTTAAGTGTACTTCCACTTTGTACAAATACAGCAGTTTTGAAGATATGTTACAACAAAAACTATTTCACAACTTGCGTCTCAATATATTTTCAAAATATATGTTTGATCATTTTCCAGCAATCTGTATGTCATCCATCGGTTTTCTATTTTTATTTTACCCAGGGATGAGATTGCCAGTTGATTAGAATTCCTGAAAATGTCACCAGTGTCAGAATGAGCGTGATTGGCCCCACATTCCCGAAGCTACAGGGTTTAATGCATTTCTTATAAATAAAAGCCCATTAAACAGCTGAATCAAATTCTTGTTAATAAGTATTGAAGTTATACATTTTGATTTACACTATTTTAAGCAATTTTGCATCTATTTTTTGTTTTCCATGCTACATCCGCAACTCATTCCAGACTGGTTATGATTATTTCAACCAATGTATGACGCTTATGCTCAATAATTACAGCCACCAAAACCAGTCTGCTTGATTTTGTTCAAAACTCTTCGTCTGTGAAATTTGGGACGAATATTTTGGAGCCTGCAACGAGGACTCGGAAAGAGTGCCCTAACCCCCACCCACAAAATTTCCCCTCGAATTTACATCAATCTTGCAATTGACGCTGTCAAATTATAATATGGTTCATAAAAAAGTTGTACACAAGTACAAGCACGAGTATATGAACTGTCAAAATGTATGTGTAATTTCATATTTACATTTTGCTTTCATTGCACAGTCCTGCTTCACAGACCAAGTACATTTTGATAGAATGTTCTTAATTATGGTTATGAATATTG
Source organism: Dreissena rostriformis (assembly GCA_007657795.1). Taxonomy (NCBI): domain Eukaryota; kingdom Metazoa; phylum Mollusca; class Bivalvia; order Myida; family Dreissenidae; genus Dreissena; species Dreissena rostriformis. Next base: position 33,684 of record VMBQ01004226.1, on the reverse strand, counting down.
TATACATGTATAGTACCGTGTTTGTTTATTAGTGTCACCCCTTGAGAATGAGGTCCAGCCTGTTTGGACTTCACATTATCATGTCTGTATTGACACAATATCACACTGTGGCTTTCCACCTTGGTGAAAACAGCAAACATAGCTGACAAGTATGGTGGCATAATTCTGTTTATTTTCAAGACATAATTTAATTCTTTCATGTTTGTTTTCTGCCATTTGCTTAAATTGTTTATTACAAATGAAGACTTAACATGTGAAAATATTGGTATAAATAGAATATATGGAAAGTGTCAAATACAGATAAGTTTATTTTTCTTAGCAATAAAACTGAAACCACATTCCAAGGCTTATGGTTAGGGTTTTCTTAGTCTGCCTACAGAAAGTTATCTGTATTCAGCAGTAACCAAGTACCAGAATTTGATATATGGGACACATCATACCTTTGATCTCCAGCTCTCTAATCAGGCTACACTACCACTAGGCCTTGGAGACTTGGAGACATAAACGTGAAGTGCTTGTTGTACTATTTAAGACTAAATACATAGAGAAACGATATCACTTCTGTAATCTTAGATGTCTTTTATTTGACATTTAATAAATGGTACATAGCATAAATAGCATAACATAAATATTTGAAACATAAAAATTCGCCTGCAAGGCCAATGAAAAGGCAATAATGACAATTTTAATGTGTTGCTTAAAAATAAGATACAAATGTTGAAGATCTTAATTAAGAATTCTAACTCAAGAAAAATATGCTGTTTTCTATCAAGTTATCAGCCATAAACACATCAACACACTCAGTGTACTGGGATGTTAGCAGAAAAATGATCTTTCTGACAAACAACACATCACAAACATAATTTTTTTTGAAAAATAAGTCAATTTTCTCAATCACTACCCATGAAGGCACTTAATGTTTGGATCCTTCAATTATTGAATAGGTATTACTTTAAATAGTTCAATTAAATGGGGAATCAAATAAACAAATGAAATAAACATTTTTTGAACATTACAAATATGCACTAGCTGTTTGGACGTTATTCAAATCAATGAAAGTATGCTATTCTACAAATCACCAAGCTATTATCAATATCATAAAGGAGTCAGAAAAAATGTTTTTTTCCATTATTACACTCAAGATGTTTGAAGTTAATTTGTAAAATGAAAACTTTAGAACCTTAATTCTAAAATATAATCAACCAGTCAAACGAAAGAGTCCTGTCCAATGTCGTCTGCCATACAGCGATGGGTTTGGTTGTTGGGTTGTGTCCCCTGTTTTCCCAGTCAAGTCAAGTAGTAGAATTCAATGTCGTCTGCTAGGCAGTGATGGGTTGCTGGTTTGTCTCCCCTGCTGACTCTCCCACCTCTCCATCAGATTTCTCCCACTGAGTAAGGAGTTCAGAGGTCACCTCCGTAAACAATCTGTCCCAGTCCCACGGCTTGTCCTCCTGAAATGAAGCACAATCACTGTTAGCTAAAACTTCAAAAGCTCAATTGCATCAACAGCCTATGGCTTATTGAAACACTCGAGTCTGTTTCCTGGGTAAAGCCAGTACTTTGTCTTAATAAAAAAACTTGAGAACAGTCCCAGAGTGGGAATCAAATCCATGACCTTCTGAGCGCTAGGTGCACACCATATCCACTATACCACACTCACAATTGTCAAGGCTCCTATGGAAGATATTAACATTATATTAAGATGTAGGAGTCTAAATTTGAGATGCAATGATTTCTGTTCCCATTTTCATTAATTAGGGCCTAGGACGACAAGTTGAAAACTGTTTGAACATAAGCAGGAAGAAATAGCTAAAAAAAAACGTTAAATATAATTAAGGACCATAACTATTAACACTAAAAAATCTAAGTCTATTTGGCTGAGTATCAAACTTGACTCAGAATTTGTGCTAACATTTAAGTAATTCAACTGTATAAGAGAACCAGCCTGAAATCAATGGTTGACATTTGCAAACCAATAAAGTATAAAATGTATGTGTCATGTAATCAGTCTTCAGTGTTTTGCAGACCATTGCATTCATCTACAGTAAGCACAATGTTTATTATGATTTGTTCCAATTTTCAACTATGGGCAAAGAATTTCCATTGATCGTAGGCTTACATGTTTATACAGTATTCTGAACTGTTTGGCAGTGGATACAAACATGATCTATTTGCACATGTCATACGAATCCCATTGAAAGTAGCAATTAAAATCTTGGAAGGATATTTTAGAAACAATTTTTCTCCATATAAAAGCTATCATTATATTTTTAACTAACTATCTAACTGCCAAGTGGATATGATGTTCGCCTTACTACCAGAAAGTCCCTGAATTGATTCCCCACTAAGCAAGCCTTTTAACATCTTTCCAAAGACATCAAGTTCTGACTCATCCAAAGAAATTAACTCAAGAGTGTCTCAGAAAGAGCTCGGCTTTAAATGGAATGGAGCTTTTTTAAATAAGTTTAAACTAGGAGGGTTAAGAATATTTGGAAAATTGAAATGAAAACCTCAATGCTCCTTTTGCAAATATACTATCTTCATTATCCTTTATTTTGAAGTTACGTAGCATATTTGACTGACAATCTGTTGATATTAAATGTTTGCATCACTGAAAGACTATGACAATAACCCATCACCTTGGTGATAATTGTCTTTTGTACTATTTTACGGGTTTTTTCCTCCCAATCAATGGCTCTTACTGACAAAATCGCTTCAATTAATGGGCTCATAACAATGCGGACAATTATTTATCTGTCCAATTATATAAAAAAAAATGTGTGAATTTTCCAATCAGAGTAGGACTATTCTATTACATGTTCTTGTTTACAAACACTACCTTACTATTATAAGAAAAGTTTTGTGACATATTGATTTAGCATTCAAATAATCCAAATAGTATCCAGATAAACATTTATCCTAAATGACCAAATGGAACTGAGTGTTTTTAAAAGAAAATAAGCCTAGCCCTTGTTACCTCTACTAAATCTGCTTCTGTGGAGAGAGACTTGGTCAGTAGTTTCAGATCTATCTCACCATCCTGACGGCAAAACAAATACAAGGATCTTAAACACATGCATGTTTATGTTGTTTTGCAATGAAAACGGAGATGGTTGATTTTATAATAAACTATAACCTTTATTAAATCATTGCTTGTCTTTAAAAATAGGTCACGAACTGATCCAAAACTTAAAAGAAATTGCAGTACTGAATTTTTAATGCAAAATATATATATATAATATTAAAAATATGCATTAATGAAGAGATACTAGTAAAATCCGTGTTTAAAAGGCTTAATATGTCAATCCGTTACTTGTAATTAAGGCCAGATTTAATTGACTTACAGCGATGTAAGTCCCAGTAAAAGTTTTAACATTACATAACTATTTGAGCCTTGCTCTGGGAAAAAAGGCTTGATGCATGTGCGTAAAGTGTCCTCCAAGATTAGCCTGTGCAGTACGCACAGGCTAATCAGGGACGACACTTTAGGCTTTTATAGATTTTTTTCATTTAAAGTAAATACCTTCTAAACACAAAAGCAGTCTAAGAGGAAAGTGTTGTCCTGGATAAGCCTGTGTGGACAGCACAGGCTAATCTGGGACAGCATTTTACGCACATTAAGCTCCTTTTCCCCAGAGAAAGGCTCATTTCACTGTAAGAGTAACTGACATATCTCAATGTGCCAGTGCATGCCCTACCAGTGTGAGGAAAGCTGCCTGTTTTAGCAGGTCATTATCCAGCTCCTTGTAAGTGGCCACCCTGTTCACTGCAACACTGAAACAGGCAAGGCGTGCATCACAAACACAGTCACAGATTCACAGTTGAATTACGTGACATTTATGTATCAATAACTTCTCTTATGACCATCATCCAACTTGGATCAAGGTATTAAACCACTTATTGTGGTGGAAATTCTAACTTCAAAGCACTGGACTTATGTTATTTAAGCTAGAGCATTAGCTATGTTACTTACTTGATAGCACTAGCTACAAAATTTACTCTGAAGAACTGGCTATGTAAATTACTTTGGAGCACGGGATATGGACTGATGTCACTTACTTTGGAGCACTGGCTATGTACTGATGTCACTTACTTTTTAACACCGACTATGGACTGATGTCACTTACTTTGGAGCAGTGGCCATGTACGTATGTCAATTACTTTGGAGCACTGGCTATGGACTGATGTCACTTACTTTGGAGCACTGGCTATGGACTGATGTTACTTACTTTGGAGCACTGGCTATGGACTGATGTCATTTACTTTGGAGCACTGGCTATGGGTGATGTCACTTACTTTGGAGCACTGGCTATGTACTGATGTCACTTACTTTGGAGCATTGGCTACATACTGATGTCACTTACTTTGGAGCAGTAGCTATGGTCTGATATAACTTACTTTGGAGCTTTGGCTATGGTCTGATATCACTCACTTTGGAGCACTAGCTATGGTCGGATATCACTTACTTTGGAGCACTGGCTATGGTCTGATATCACTTACTTTGGAGCGCTGGCTATGGTCTGATGTCACTTACTTTGGAGCACTGGCTATGGACTGATGTCACTTACTTTGGAGCACTGGCTATGGACTGATGTCACTTACTTTGGAGCACTGGCTATGGACTGATGTCACTTACTTTGGAGCACTGGCTATGGACTGATGTCACTTACTTTGGAGCACTGGCTATGGACTGATGTCACTTACTTTGGAGCACTGGCTATGGACTGATGTCACTTACTTTGGAGCACTGGCTATGGACTGATGTCACTTACTTTGGAGCACTGGCTATGGACTGATGTCACTTACTTTGGAGCACTGGCTATGGACTGATGTCACTTACTTTGGAGCACTGGCTATGGACTGATGTCACTTACTTTGGAGCACTGGCTATGGACTGATGTCACTTACTTTGGAGCACTGGCTATGGACTGATGTCACTTACTTTGGAGCACTGGCTATGGACTGATGTCACTTACTTTGGAGCACTGGCTATGGACTGATGTCACTCACTTTGGAGCACTGGCTATGGACTGATGTCACTTACTTTGGAGCGCTGGCTATGGTCTGATGTCACTTACTTTGGAGCACTAGCTATGGTCTGGGTAATATCTTCCTCCTGCTGATCCTCCAAGTCAGGTATCACAGGAATGTCTGCAATAACATTGTGCAAGCTGAGAAATGAACAATCTTGCAATGAGGAATGCCACTTCATAACAACATTAATATTGCATTGATAAGACATCCAAAATCAATTTGTGCCTATGTGATGATAATATAACAATTGCACCAATCTAGCATAACAATGTAGTTTTATCGTAAGTGATGACACATTTCTGTTTATTTGCTACTTCACTATATAATTTGTATTACCCATTTTAAACACATTTAAACAACCACACAATATTTTGTGATGTTTCATGGTTTTGATTTGTTATGTTGCCCTTATCAATATTCACCTGCACTGAACAATGCACAATGTAATATTGTGGTTACTGACTGTTACAAACCAGTACCATTTATCATAATTTTTTTTATTCATTTTTAAAAACCTCTGGGCAACAGATTAAAGTATGGCCCTCTACTTCGGAAAAATAATTTGAACCTTCCCACATGTCAAAGAAATATCTGTGAAATATCTGCTACATCACAGCTTTGTAAGACTGAGTATATGATTTATAAAAGAGTTTCCAATTTTTGGGATGGCCCTAAATAAATTAGTAATTACGGTTGCACCTTTTTCCCTTGTATAAAAAAGGTAAATATTTTTGTTTTAGATGCTGATTTTAAGGGAAAAAGTAAAAATACTCCACTTTTAGATATTCAGCATCGTGTAATACCTCCTCATTAACTTTGAGGGTTATAAAGACCCTCTTTTCCTGTTCTCAACTGCTATAATAGTAGAGTGAGTTACTAGCTACACTAAAAAGACACATTTTTACATGAAAGATCTACACATAGTCATTAGTAATATAAAAAAAAACAACATATGTACCAAAACCTAAACCTACCGTTGTCAGATCCTTCACTCTCCGGAGTGCGGGGCCTCAATCTTTCACTGTTCAAATATACAGCAAGTAGTCAGGTATAAGATACACACAATCAAATGATAAGGCAATGTTACTCTAATATCAGGATTTGAAAACAACAATGTTAGACAATATGCAAACAAACATAACGGTAACTCATAAAACATGCAAACATCATATTCCAATTAAAAATATTCACCGTATTTCATACAGGTAAGTGTTCATATTTATTTAAATGTAAAAGGGACAAACGTTTCGGATGGTCCCAAAGGGGCAACTTCTTTAATTTACCAACCTTAAAATGCCATATAATAAAGGAAACAAATCCCTATACAAGGTGCCAGATCACCAGACTTTTTGGGATTCACAATTAAAAGTTAATGGATGTTAACACACAGGTATGTGGTGCTTTTTTTCAAATAACTTTTTCAAACAATTTTTCTTAAGAATTTCAACTAGTACATAAAAGACAGTTTTTTATGCTGCTTAATGGCGATGCGACATACATCAGAATTACTTTATATAATAAGCCTGTGCTCTTGGTAAAAAATTTGATGTGTGCAGCTTTCATGTACACGGTTATGCTTCAGGCAGCATGAAATTTAGTCGCCGATTACAGACGAATTCAAGGATTGATTCTTATATCTTTAAAAGATATCGACACAAACGGCAAGAAAAACTGTCTTTTATGTACTAAAGATTTGTGCAAATGTATTTCAATGACTTGAGATATTTTTATAAATTACTTTCTTAACGGTGTGTTAACATTCTGTACAAATTCTGTGTAAACCCCTGAAAACCCTGTTGAGCCTGCATCCTGTATACATAATAAGACAATAGTTTATGCAGTCTAAGATGACAATTATTATATAATATGGGTACTGTTTGTTTGGCCCTTTTTATATTTACATTTTGACGTCATACTTGTGAGTAGTCTATATGTCCATGGACAGGTTTATTCACCAAGCATAATAGCAATGTCTATGCTCTTTTCCTCATACGGCTCCAAAGTCGTGAGTTGGATATCCACTTTGGGTGTTTTGATTTTTACTTTTTGCTAATTTGGTTGTATCAAATATCTTATTTGGTATTTTATTTGATAAATGAAATGATTATGTTTTAGTAAAGACCATCAATGTTAAAGTATAAATCGCATAACAGTAGGAATCCAGTTTTTCCTTCCAAAGTTCCTTTAACATTGAAATGATTTTATTAGCTGTCTAGAATGCAACCAGAACACAAGTGTTTGAGTTACCATACACTTTTGGAATTAAGTGAATGTAAGTAACCGATTTGTTACAGTTTAATAACTTAGGCAAGTTTTACAGAATGGTGCTGGCAGGTCAGGTAAATGTGAGAACAATTCAAAGCATTTTCCACACATTAATACTAAGACATTAAACAACCCATGCAGCTTTCAATGTCTTACACACATGGCAGGTAAAGGGTATACAAATGAAACAGGTTAGTTTTACTATATGTGCAATTCATATTTTAAATTCAAGAGTTTGTTTGAATGTGTATTTTTGTTAAAGATTTGTTCAGCTGAAAAGAAACTTTGTTTGTTTTGTTTTATTTTATATTTCTGAAAAGAAACTTTGTTTGTTTGTTTTGTTTTATTTTCTATTTCTCGCTGTTTTCAAACCTATTTCGGTCATATCAAGGAGGTCATTTAACCTCCTCAAACTTGTCCTGGTTAACCCATTTATGCCTTGTGGACTCTCCCATCCTTCTAAATTGGATCAATTTATTTCCAAAATAAGGGATGTCTAGTATATTTATTTCTATATTTAGAATATTTCTTACAGAAATTCCTTTAAGCAAACAGCACAGACCCTGATGAGACGCCGCATCATGTGGCGTGTCATCTGGGTCTACGCTGTTTGCCAAGGCCTTTTTTCTAGACGCTCGGCATAAATGGGTTAAGCTGGTTTCACCAGTTCTAAGTTCACTTTCTTGCACCAGTAACTAACAACTTGCCCTCCTTGACTCAGAAGTAGGTGGAGAATTGCCATAGAAATAATTTCAAGACAAATCCTCAAACAAGTTATTAGGCCAGACAGCTATGTGTCGCGTTCTGAGAAAACTGGACAAAATGCATGTGAGTAAATTGTCATCCCAGATTAGCCTGTGCAGTCCGCACGGGCTAATCAGGGACGACAATTTCCGCTTNTAGGCCAGACACACTTACAACCTGCAATCTTTGGATCTGTAGTCCAGCCCTCTATCAACTGGGCTAGCCACCCGGGGTCCGTATTCACCAACCAAATATTAGACTTAAGTCTAAGAATAAACACAATTCCTATATAATACTTGTGTTCTATATAAATGTGCATTTTCAGTCTAACTTAGCTTTTAACTGCAGCTATAATTTCATACTTTCTTATCTTATAATAGTAATTGCTAAAGTAACAATATCCGTTTTAATAATAACTTTTATAGAACAATTTGATAGGTACCTGAGATTCATAGGTAATCTGTATATCTTCAAACTCTGAAGTAAGATTTTCGGTTTTAAGTCTATGTCTTTATTTTTAAGCCTAAGAATTTATTGGTAAAATATTTGCCCAGCAATGAAACTTTACAACAAACACGTTTTTTATTGTAGTATTGAAAAATCCAATCTGTTCACAAACAAGTAGGATATAATAATCTTTGAGAAGTACGTTTACTGATTTCAGGATGATAAACATAGATACACACGATTATTTGTAAGCATTAAACACACCATGCAAGCAATATAGCATGCAATATACCAATGCAATATAGTATTTGTTACTATAAATACAAATGTAAGCACCAAGCGTTTATATATATGAAGCATTCAATGTAAGTAACCCCGCTGAATTTCACCTTCTTATAATACCATTCTTTGAACAGAAATATCTGGTTACTCATGTCTCCAAGTACATAAAGCTTTTCATAAAAATAACCAGGCCTTACTTACGCATTTTTCCTGGAAAAGATCAGACTTTTAAAAAAATAACCTTTTTTTTATGTAATTGGAAATTGAACAGTTATATTGCAGCCAAATCAGGCATTCCATCACACTAGTCAAACAAAATGCTTGATTTTTTTTTGTATATTTTAAACAAGGCTGTTCGTCTTAATCCAGAAAACTTCTACAAATAATATTTGATACAAAGTTAAGAGTTACTTCACAAATATTTCCAATAGTAAGCTATTGAATGGTCAAACACAAAAAAACAATTCTAGGACAACAAACTTAGACTGAACGTCTCGTAACAAGTTATTGGTACAACAAATACATGAAAACATAAATATACCAACTGGAATCAAAGCAATGAAATTACCAAACAGATAAAAACATATTATTAACATTACGTGTAATAATAAAGCAAATCAGGTTCCAGATGTAAGGCAGTTTTTTCCACCATTTTGGGAATGAGTCCGGGTCTCTTTGGATTGGGAAAAATCACGGCGTTTTGACTAAAATTGGGAAATTAGCGTTGATATTGTTTTGCAAACAAATGCTTTGAAATTGAGAATAAAAGTGTTTTCAATACTATATTCACTAAGGTTCAACTAATACAGCTGGATGGGAACTAAATGTTGTCTAAACAAGAGCACCGCATAGCGTGTGCCAACGCTCGGCTGTGGGTGCAGTTATTTTTTACCATTGACCTTGAAGGATGACCTTGACCTTGACCTTTCACTACTCAAAATGTGCAGCTCCATGAGATACACATGCATGCCAAATATCAAGTTGCTATCTTCAATATTGAAAAAGTTATGGCCAATGTTAAAGTTTTCAGACGACGTGGACAGCGGACAAGCTGGCCATGACAATACCTCGGGTTTTCTTCGAAAACAGCCGAGCTAAAAAAATAAATACATTGGGAATGGGGCCCCGAATTTGAACAAAAAAAACACTGTTAGGTCACACGGCAGGGAAATGCATGGTAACGGGGCACAAACGTGGGGACACACGCGTGATATGGGGAACAAATGTGACCCAACTCAGCCTCTGTTTGCCACCCGGACTTTTGACCACGTGAACGACGAGAGCGGTCAGCAATTTTAGCCATCTCGGACTCGATATCAAGTCCTTGAAATATCTCGCTATAAACACAATAGTGAAAACGGAATACAACAAATCAAAACATACACACACAAAATGTGGTACATGTGGTATGCGCATTCAAAATAAAATAAAGTAACCAAATAACGCTTCAAGACAAATACAGGTTAATAATATTAACATCTCAAAATCAAACATTAGCCATCTTTGGCTTAATGTCAAGCCCATGAAACATTTAATTGTAACACCAAAAAAATTGTAGTCACAACAGAATACAACAAATCCACACATGCATTTCAGGGGTTGAGTCTGAGACTATATAGTACCTGTTTAACATTTCTTTTGTAAATACAATAGTTTCATGATCAACCCTTTACATACATTATGCAGAAAGATAAATGTGTCGCGTTCTGAGAAAACTGGACAAAATGCATGTGCGTAAAGTGTCATCCCAGATTAGCCTGTGCAGTCCGCACTGGCTAATCAGGGACGACACTTTCCGCCTAAATTGGATTTTTGCTAAGAAGAGACCTCATTTAAATGAAAAATTCCATAAAAGCGGAAATTGTCGTCCCTGATCAGCCCGTGCGGACTGCACAGGCTAATCTGGGATGACAATTTAAGCACAAGCATTATGCCCAGTTTTCTCAGAACACGACACAAATAGGCAAAAGTGTGAAAATAACTCAAAATGTAAATCCCAAAGTCCGCCTTCCTTCAGATCTTGGCAAATGCCAAAGCTCTTGTTATTACTTTAACTATCAGATGGCTTGTTGGATACTTCTATTTAAGTTTACTTTAATGTATTTTCAGCGTGCGGACCATTATGTCGTTTCTCAACTAAAATGTGTGATTATGCGCTGTGCATGATGGGAAGTACTATTTTCATTTTGCGTGCAGGAATCTATTCCACTTACCTTTTGAAAATTCGCCATAACATAGTTAAGAACGTACCTTTGGGGGTCTTTCTTGGCTGCGGAGAGCCTTAATTTTTTGAAGGGCAGATTAATCACGATCAAAGATATATTTATATAAATAAAATAGACCCACACATATTATATTTGAATATTTTGATTTATCAATTACGTCAGACCATAACATAAACATAACTAACCTCACATGGATTAAAAGGCATTGGTTGATATAATGTTAAACTGGATACCACAGAAAGTTATTTAAATACATTTGAGATGTATTTGAATCGTAATATTGAGCAACCTCATGTAAAAATGAGTTTTTTGCTACATGCTGCCAGCATAGCTTCAGACAAGCCTTCACAGTCGCGCAGTCTTGTCAGGAGATACCCTGTCCACTCTAAGTCACTCAAGGTTTTTTGGTCTAGCCGACAGGGTGGCTCTTGACCAGACTTTTGCATATGCCATAAGACCTATGTTCGCATGATGCTGCTCTAATGTAAAACTTAAGTAATTGCACTATGCGTCTAAACAAACTCTAACTGCTACCGCTACTTCAATAAAGACTTAAAGAGAAACTTATCACAATTATCAGCAAAAGACTTACTCTTCAAATGTTTCCAATCCTGTCCCAGGTGCACGTCTGAAAAATAATAAACAAATTGTATGCTGTTATAAAAACTCATGCTCTCATAAATAAACAAAATTGACGAAGAACGCTAGTGAAAATGTATATTAATAACTAACAAACATTCTTCAAAAATGAAACATCATAATGATCCATAGCGAAAATATTTTGAGGGCATCTTATTTTTTAATGGAAGCTTTCTTTAGCATGTTTTATGTACTTGTAATAAAATAAAGAACTAGATTATCAAATTACTTTTTATTAACAATATGTGTTATATAAAAACAGTGAAACAGACAAGAAACAGCTTTGAAAAAACTATCATATCAAATGCGTTGTAGTTTGACAATATGGTGAACAAATATATTAGGAGAATAAGTCACAAAGACTTCCAGCAGAGAGCTCAGGAATTTGACTTGAGATGTCTTTTTAAGCTAAGGCTTTTCAAGCAAAAATAAATTGCTTTAACGTAGTGTTTTACAGAATTGATAGCTATGATCACATATACTTCCTCTGTTAGAATTTTCCTCACGGGCAATCCACATTTATACAATAGATTGTGAAAAAAATTACACAATGCTATTGATGGAAAGTTGGATAAATTTATTTAATAACGGAGACCTTGTATAGATCTCAAAGTTTCAAGTAACCCATAAAACCACAGGAGACAGACTACACAAACCTCGGCCGCTTGGGTGCATCCTCTCCCCAGCCGGAAACTCGGTTGGGCTTTGGTGGACCATCATCTGTAGCCTAAAACAGTAACAAGACAATTACATACGAGCCTCGCTCTGTGAAAAGGGGGTTTAATGCATGTGCATAAAGTTTCATCCCAGATTAGCCTGTGCGGTCAGCACAGGCTTATCAGGGACGACACTTTCCGCCTCAACGAGATTTTCGTCAAGAAGAGTCTTTCTTTAAACGAAAAATACAATAACAGCGGAAAGTGTCGTCCCTGATAAGCCTGTGCGGAATGCACAAGCTAATCTGGGACGACACTTTATGCACATGCATTAAACCTACTTTTCACCGAGCCAGTCTAAAATGCAAAAAATACATAGATAAAGTATAGTATACTGGTCAATGTGTGTGTTAAGTTTCAACCCTGTAGCAACAATACTCATTGAGTTCGCACTACAAAAGTTATAAAAAATTATTTTTTTCCTAAAAATGGTCCATAACTGTGCTCATATAAAAAATATCCAAACCAAAATAAGGAGGTGTGCAAGTCCACATGCTGGTTCATACATTTGCAAAGTTTCATTACTTAAGCTAAAATACTTTTTTTCATTTACACGCCACACAATTAAGTGCAACAGACTGAAGTACTGAAAGATATGGGCTGTGCTTTAGGAAAAGGGGGTTTAATGGTGTGCGTAAAGTGTCCTCCTAGATTAGCCTGCAGTCCGCACAGGCTAATCAGTGACCAAACTTTCCCTTTTTATGATATTTTTCGTTTAAAGAAAGTCTCTTCCTAGCAAAAATCCAATTAAGGCGGAAAGTGTCGTCCCTGATAAGCCTGTGCAGACTGCACAGGCTGATCTGGGACTTCACTTTACGCAAATGAATTAAACCCCCTTTTCACAGAGCGAGGCCATATCTACATGCCCTCCCTCATATAGGACAGAACCTACTACCTCTGCATGAGTGTTCTGGGGGGAGTGGTTCCCAGTGGATTCAAATTCCGGAGTGGCTGGAGCCTTGGCCGGCTGTGCACGACGCCCCTTTTTGGCATCCTACGGAAAAGAAACATTTTATGTTACTAAAATTCTAACACAACCTGCGACTTTCTTTTCTATAGATTAAGAAAAAAATCAAGTTTGGTTTACCGTTATTACTGAATAAATGCACAAAATAATTATTTTTGGTGCCTCTTTTTTTTTGGACATCCATAATTACCTGTAATAACTCTTAAGCTAACGACATTTTATTGAACTCGTATTTTATCACAATTTAAAGCTGTTTGTGTTAATCTGGCCACACATTCCACATTGTTTTAAACCCGATGACAGTCATACAACCAAAGGGCCATTACATACATGCTATTCATTTTTTTAAGGCTTATTTGCTGCCAAAATTTTGTCAAATTCCTCCGCTCAAACATATTTTCCCTCTATAATGACTATAAGGCATAAATTACAGTGTCTATTCTAGGAAGGGGAATGGGGGATTCACCTTTTCTTGTCAGTTCTGACACCATTTAAGTAAGCCTGGGTCACATGAGGGGCTCCAACTCTGCCACACAAACAAATTGGAACTCTTCCATCTGTGATAACAGGGTGTTCTTTTACCTGAACACTACATGATAAAGTGATGTTGTTTTTTGCAAATAACTTAAGACTGAGATTCTGTTCCTGTTATGATTCTTTTTGTACAATAACTAACAGATTGTGGGGGCACCAACAAGAATCACAGTATTAAGAGAATAGTGTCACTGCAGATATACTTTATCTATTTTTCATGAGCATTACAATTTCACAGCCAAATGGGCAATACTTGCTAGTGTCCTGTGAAGAAGAGCCTGCACTTATGTTATTGTTACAAGAAGATACCATAGCATAATCATTGTCTTAACCTTGTCTTAACCATGTTACAAAACCCTGGTTGGGAATTCTCCAGCCCAAAAGGAGCAAAGAACAGCTTACTATGCTGTTCAACATACACCACTATCATTTTTCTCACACTATCATCCTGGTTTTTGTTACAAACAAGTCAATTGTGTCCTGTCAGATCTCTACTTTATCAGCATACTAAAAAAAACTTTTTTCCAGGGCCCATACAATCATCACCACATGGAACAACCTGCCAGCTACAGTAACTTCCACTAGCATTAAATAAGGCCTGGAAATTCATGAACGGAAGCGCTGACACAGGTGTCTGATTTACTGCAATTTTAAAAAGGGCTTGCAACGCTCTCACACCCTGAAAGGGTTGTATTTTTTGCAAGTTTGCCGGCGACACGAATTACCCAAATCTACCCAAATATTTTTTAAATAATTATTTTACATCATGTTTGTGTGATGGGCACTTTTGTTTTTTAATTCTTCATCTTTACTTGTGACAATGTGTAATTTCCCAATAAAAATACTTTAAATCAAATACTTCGACATTAACTGTAGTCCGATTGTTCGGGACAAGTTATTATATATATGTTCATGTGTGTAGAGGTTATGATATGCTTTCCTAGGTTTGTTGATTAACAAACTGGTTATTGTAGGTTTGGCTGTTTTGGTTCAAAAGCAACATTAACTACCCACCATCACTCCCGTGTTAATTAAAGTTAAAATTAAAAGTTATATGTGTAAACTTTCAGTCCAAAGCAAATAAAAAAGCAGTATTCTATGCCTTATTAGATAATTATAAACCAGATATTGTTGTAGGTACCGAATCCTGGTTGACCGAAGATCATAAAGACTGTGAAATTTTCCCAAAATCTTTAGGTTATACCCCCTTCAGAGAAGACCGAAGCAGCAAAGGTGGAGGAGTCTTTATTTTGGTGAAAGACACAATTTTGGCAACTGAACAGAAACAACTAAAAACTAACTGTGAAATACTCTGGATTAAAATTCATTTAACCTCCTGTAAACCTTTATATATTGCAGCATACTATCGACCAAAAGAAGCTGATGTGCTAAGCTCAGAAGAACTTAGGAAATCCCTAGAGCTAACCACCAACCTGAAAGGAAATTTTTGGATACTTGGAGATTTTAATAACCCCAAGTTCTCCTGGGATACAGAACACAGACCCACAATAAAACCCGGATGTAGTAATGTAAAACTTTATGATGACTTTATTGACTTGCTTGCAGATTTTAACCTTACTCAAATGTTGACTGAAAACACAAGAGGAAACAACATCTTGGACCTTTTCCTGACCTCTAATCATACTCTTGTTAACTCTGAAAAATCTCTTCCAGGTATTTCAGACCATGATATTGTATCTTTTATTTCAGAACCTCCCTGCCTTTACAGTTTTTCATCCTGATCTTGAAGGGTTTAGGCAGTCCCTGCCTTCCCCTTCTGCCCCTAAAACTCCGGGAAACATGTTTTTATCAGTTTTTATCCTTAAATCACTTCACTTCACCCATACTTTTATCCTTCTCACTTTTTCACTTTTAACACTTTTATCATGCGCTGACTGCACACCTGTCAATAATACCCGAAAGGGGAATTTAGACAGTATTGATAGATAGATAGTGTTTCTTGTACCATTGTAAGTCAAGCTGTTTGTTACTTTACAACATTTTTTACCATTTGAAATAAAAAAAATCAAAAACAACAAGCAACACTCAAGGTTGACTGAATTCGTGTAAAATGTAG
The DNA here is from genome assembly GCA_007657795.1 of Dreissena rostriformis. Taxonomy (NCBI): domain Eukaryota; kingdom Metazoa; phylum Mollusca; class Bivalvia; order Myida; family Dreissenidae; genus Dreissena; species Dreissena rostriformis. The sequence goes on along the minus strand of VMBQ01004226.1, from coordinate 17,754 downwards.
ATACAGAAATTTGCAATAATTTATTTGGATAAGAAAATGGTCAATAATCCGAACGTATGCGTCCGAAATGTGTACCATATTGATCCAATTGATTAAATAAGCCCTGTTACTAAGATTTTCTCAGAACTGATAGTTACTTGCAGAAGAATAATGAAATTTGCATTTACCTTTTTGCTTGATTCGTTATCGAACCCTATATCTTCATTCATGTTTGTGTTGTAAAATTGTAAGTCCAAAATTGTTTACATTGGAGAGGAATTTTTAACGGGAGGTAAATTAAAATATTGCGATATCGAATGTTCCTGACGTTGTCGTCTACATACACCTGAGCTCAACAGAGCACTTTATGCCCATGCCTCATGGGGAGCTTTAAGGATACTGTGTTGTTCATCGTCCGTTCGGTCCGTGTTTACTGCGTGCGTTAACTTTTTTCATTAAACTACTGAACCACTGGACAGGTTTGAATGAAACTTCACACAATGATCCCTGGTGACACTCTTTCAAAGTTCAAATAATTCCAGTCCACTGGCGTCATAATTGGCCCCACGCCATTTTGGTTGGTTGGTTTTGTTAAATTTTCATAGTAAAAACTTAAATTTGTTTTTATACTGTCTCAGACCACAATAAGTCAGTGCCATACAGAGTAAATAACCCTAGATAAAAACAATTTAAAGTCGAAATGAAACTCTAAGTATACCACCTGTATATTCCACCAGTCCAGTGAACATGGAGTTTTACATGTTTATTATCATTCAATGGCACACATTTTTAGTTTATTATGTAAGACAAACATTATTTTTTGCACCACAAACTACACTGGAAAACTGCAGTGTTAGTCTAAATTGAGGATTGTTGGTTTGTGATCTGATGAATACCTAGCAAGCCAACCACTGTCCTTGTCTTTTGGGGCAATGGAATTGCACCTGTGGACGATTTTTTTCTCACGCTGTTGTGAAAACACTGGCCTTTCTTGGGCACAGACCAAATGCAGTTTTCTGGCAGCTTTAACAGTATATGCAAAATCTGTGAAACCTGTCAGACAACAAAATCAGAGCCTGGAAAACATAAAAGCACTATCGCACACAATGTCTGACAACAGATGTGAACTGAAGTCCACAAGCATGTGTGTCTGACCAATTAACCTTATAATAAATGTCTCACAAGATTTCAACCTAATAACCTAATATGTCTGACAGGCCCTTGGGAGGTGTCGCGTAATCTGTCATCACTATTCTTTCTGCAGCTTAGCTTGTAACTATAAATCCTGGTTCCACACCAATACATGTCATATGCTAGGAAATAATAACTTAACACAAGACAGATGGTTTATCCATTTTTTTATGTTTATGATAATTTGCAAAACACAAAGATCAGTTTTGAATATAAATAAATTCATTACTCTTCACACTGGGCTTAAACTAAAAAAATGACGGTTTATTATGATAAAAATTGCAGAACAGCTTACTAAAATGATATAAACAAAATGCAGTCATAAAATAAGAAATGAACTTTGTCTGCAAGCATCTACATTCATCAAAAGGATATAAACAGTGTTTTGTGTCAACAAATCTGAAAGCTGAAAATAACAGCTTGAACATTCAGAGAGGATATTCCAGTAAACATCCATACTAATGACATTCAAAATAAAATAAAACTTTAACATTAAAAAAAGTTAAGTTGCAATGAAAATAAAAATGTATATGTGAAATGTTAGCTTATGTTAATTTCAGATGTATTTTTTTTTCCAATAGAAATTTCGTTGAAATTGACTTTGATTTCAAACAAAGCAAAAAATAGAACTTCCATTGCACGAGTTCAGCTATGCTTGAACATGGCAAAAATAGACTTAATTAATTATTCCTTCATAGGAATTTGTTTTTACTAATGCCTTAATAAGATTGCTTGAACACAAGGTGACCTCTATGAAAATAATTTATATTGATCTAAATTAATATTCTTTAAATTTGTGGAAACCCTAAAAATGTCAAATGACACATAAAACCAGCAAGAAAAGCTAAAAAATATCACAAGATATAAATGTATACATCTTAAAACTAACACAACTTTCTAACAAATATAACAGAAACACATACAGTCACGTCTACCAACAAAACCAACAAATCATGACTTCAGTGACTATTGTAACTGCTAAGCATTGCCCCGCCAGATACAATTGTTCCAATCCAAACTCAAACAATGAAATAATCCCTAATAAGGATGTTAAAATGTTTAAACGGATTTTTTTATTTTTTTTTCATAACCCATTTAAAACAAGAAATGTGTTTGTCAGAAACACAATGCTGCGCCGCTTTGAAAAAAAAACAAAAAAACAAATTTGACCTTTGACCTTGAAGGATGACCTTGACCTTTCACCACTCAAAATGTGCAGCTCCATAAGATACACATGCATTTAACATTATTATTTTTTTACCTTTGACCTTGAAGGATGACCTTGAAGGATGACCTTGACCTTTCACCACTCAAAATGTGCAGCTTCATGAGATACACATGCATGCCAAATATCAAGTTGCTATCTTCAATATTGCAAAAGTTATGACCAAGGTTAAAGTTTTCGGACGGACACACAGACTAACAGACAGACGGACTGACAGTTCAACTGCTATATGCCACCCTACCGGGGGGATAAAAATGAGTTGCGTCAAAGGTTATGCAATAGCGAACAACTTCAGTGCCTTCAGCGCTTTTATTATATTTATAAATGGATCTTAAATGTTTGCTTTATTAACTTGCAAAGAAATCAAGAATTCAAGAATAACATGTACATTGTAGACGAACATCACTATTTTTATTTACAATTTTGTTCTTATACAAATAAGATTTCCCAATGTGGTTAACCTGACTGAGTTCAACAGTAATACTGCCACTGTTATGGTGCAAAACAACCCCAAATGTGGCCTTGTCATAATGATATTGAATGAAAACAAATAAAAAATTATATTCTGATATTTTTCAAAGTTTGCTATAGGGCCATATATTAAACTGCCACACCCTGGTGGCCATGTTTTTAAAGAATCAAAATAATGTTGAGGAATTGAGAAGAGGGTCACCCCACAATTATTTCAGTGAAGACTTTTATGAAATCTAGCAATCACTTTCAGAGAGATTTTCAAGTTGTTTAAGGTTTTGGTTGTCATGACAACCGTATATTTTTTAATGATAATCCTTTCAAATTAAGGACTTCAGTAAATGAATCTGCCAGGCTCTTTCAGACGGTATTTGAAGTAAAAGTGGTGACAATAAACAACAGCCACAGAAAGTCTGATTGTGACTGACCACAATCACTCCCCTTGGTGAGCAAATGATATCAATGCAGAGAATTGAATAAAACAGTTTACTTGTTTGTTAAATCAAAGAGATATATTATTTATATATAACATTTAATAAATACTATAATAATAATTATAATAATAATAATGATAAAAATAATAATAATAATAATAATAGTAATTATAATTACTATTATAATTATTGTCATTGTTATTACTATTATAGATATTATTGGTTTATTATTATTATAATTATTATAATTATTATTATTATTATTATTATTATTATTATTATTATTATTATTATTATTATTATTATTATTATTGTTATTATTATTATTATTATTATTA
>VMBQ01004226.1:0-13921 GCA_007657795.1 Dreissena rostriformis | reverse complement strand
GGGCAAGTTTTTTAAAAAAAAAAAAAAAAAAAAAAAAAAAAAAATCGAAACCTTAACGCAAAACCTAAACGCAAAGTGTGACGGAATTTCAGACAGACGGACAGACAGAAAGACAGACAGACAGTGCAATCACTATATGCCCACCTTCGGGGGCATAAACATTGGAAATGTTTAACTATTTTTTCAAAGTCACTAAAGCAGATTTTATTTCCATGCATAAAGTTTGTTTATTTAAACATTTTCTTAGAAACGTTGACTGATTCTTTAAAAGACTAAACATTCCACAGGACATTGTAATTGTTGTAATACGTTGTAATAATGTAATTCCTAAATACCTAAACATTTTTGTTATTTTGAAATGCAAAATCTACAAGGTTTATGCTCTTTCCAAGCAGTATTACACATAACAAAATAGTTTCCTTTTTTTTTAATAACAAGAGATGTGTTCGTCAGAAACACAATGCCCCCTACTGCGCCGGTTTGAAATACAATTTCTATTTATCATTTGGCAGGTATAGAAATCATCTCCCTTTAAAGCTTATTACTTCCCTTGGATTTTGTTTTTTGACCTTGAAGGATGACCTTGACCTTTCAGCACTCAAAATGTGCAGCTCCATGAGATACACATGCATGCCAAACATCAAGTTGCTATCTTCTATATTGCAAAAGTTATGGCCAATGTTAAAGTTTTCGGACGGACGGGGGGGGGGGGGCAGTCAGAAATGACCAAGGCAGACATCGCTGACTACCAAGGCCTGTGGTTTAATCAAAGAGATCATAGCCACAGTTCATCATGTATCTATGGACATAAGTCCACAGGTAAGTAATGAAACCTACCATTCACAAATTAGTACAGGAAAGAAATGATAGTTATATCATTAAAAAAAAAACTTTGACAAATCAATCATTTAAGTTATAAATAAACAAAATACAAAATCTGTACAGTAACTGTGAAAAGAACTTAAATTCTTGGTAAGGAAATATATAATATGAGATTTATAATTATATGAATTACTTCCCTTGAAAATAATTGTTCTTTAACAAATCTCTATTTTTAGTAGCAAATAATTATAAGCAACTACCGTGACTGTAGATTCACAGGTAACCTTAAAGTACCTAAGATACTTGTATGCCCAAAAGTATCATTTTGTGCTTGGCTAACCATAAAATGTCATTTTGATTATGCTTCAGTTGTATGGTTTCATATATAAAATTTCAATATATCTTTTGGCAGGTTTAGAAATTATCTCCCTTTCAAAAGCTAATTACTTCCCTTGATTTTGTTTTTTGACCTTTGACCTTGAAGGATGACCTTGACCTTGAACTTTTACCACTCAAAATGTGCAGCTTCATGAGATACACATGCATACCAAATATCAAGTTGCTATCTTCAATATTGCAAAAGTTATGACCAACGTTAAAATTTTCGGACCGACACACAGACGGACTGACAGTTCAACTGCTATATGCCATCCTACCGGAGGCATAAAAATTCTATTAAACAAATGCCTTCAAATAGTATGAACATTTTTCCAATAACAGAAAACAAAAAAAACAGAGCAAAACCTATTTAATCACGACTAGAATATTGGGTTACCCACATAATATAAACATCTGGAAAAGAAGGTTTACTTGGAGGGTACCAATGCTTTTAAAAGGATACAGACATACCGTTTAAAGGGAAGCGTTTTGTTTATTGCATTTCCTTTAAAGGTTTACTAACAAATTTAAACACAAGACCATACAATCCTTATGATTTCACCTAAAACCGAATTCCAATTCTTGACACGGACACATTAAATATTAAACTTGTATAGTGAACAGAAAACTTTAAATAGCTTCTCAAACACAGCTATGTAACAGAAAGTAAGGTAAAGTGAATAACAAAGGGAATATTGAATGCAGAATAATTATGAACTCACACACACAGAAAATATAACAGCGAGATCCTTTGTCAAAATGACCACTGATGCATTTCTCTAAAATTCAACCGTCAAAATGGTTCACACAAGAGCAAATCTAAAATTAACTTAACTTAACAATTATTAAAATTTATCTTGGCAATAAACGAGGTATCAAAAATTGAATGACAGTTCAGTAAAATATTCACAATTCCCAATAAAAAATTACACACACAGTGTGAATTTATATCTATAAGAAGTCATTCTTATCGTGAGGGCATATTAAACATTGTTATGATGTGTATTACCTTCACATGGAAAAAAGTGCTTAGGTAAAACTCGAGGAAAAAATCTGACACAAAATGATGGTTTCAGACACAAATGATGTAAATGACATTTCATTTTCTGCATGCAAACATTAAGAATATAATTTTTTAAGTAACTACAATGTTATAATGTCGACTGAACAAATAATACGAAGACTACCAACCATACAAAAGGGGGCTTAAAGAAGAGAATACAAGGAGACATGCCTGCGAGCTAGCACTGAACGGTGAGATATAAGTCGCGTTCTGAGAAAACTGGGCATAATGCATGTGCGTAAAGTGTTGTCCCAGATTAGCCTGTGCAGTCCGCACAGGCTAATGCGGTACAACACTTTCCGCCTAAACTGGATTTTCGCTAAGAAGGGACATCATTTAAACGAAAAATTCCATAAAAGCGGAAACTGTCGTCCCTGATTAGCCTGTGCGGACTGCACAGGCTAATCTGGAATGACAATTTACCCACAAGCATTATGCCCAGTTTTCTCAGAACACGACACATATAAGAAAATACGAGTGTCACAACAGTCAACAACAATAAAACCAACACCTTAGAGACTATGAAATAAGCGATACAAAAACGTTGACATCTGTACAGATAAAATAAGATCTATACACAACAATAAGTTTTCTGTACAATAAAACTTGATAACTGTGTTTTATGCACTTTGTACATGCATATTTACAAGAACTTACAGATGAATTTACACGTATTGCAGTTAAAACTTTGACTGGGCACTTATATCTTGCAACGTAACGGCTAGGTATTCATTACATCTGGTTATAAATATTGAGTAAAAGAATGCAGATATATTTCAGTACCGGTAATCAAAAGGCCTCAAAGTTAAAGGACCAAATGTAAATTACCGTTCAGAAAGAAAGTGCATGCCGATGGTTGAGTGTGCCCCCATTGTATATGCATAGCATGTCTACGGTATAGTTATACTATGGTTCATACTCAACTCTCGACATTCTTTGACCAGCCAGTCATTGGAACCACATGGGCCAGTCAAAATGTTGAATGGAGAAAAAACATATGCAGTACAGTCCAGATAAGGAATACATTAGTCAAATGTAACTTGATAAAATTCAAGTTAAAGCAGAGAGAATATTGAAACGAAGTTTTTTTTTTATAAAACCTTAAAATTAAGGCAAAAACTATAGCATAGTTTGCAGGATAAGTATTGCTATACTAGTGACTACCCAATAAAAACAGTTGTATTAATACTGCTAAACTCAAAACTGTTTCATAAAACAGTAAATGGCAATTTTGAAAATAGCAACAAGTGTTTGATACCTTTGCATAAAAATAATTCTAAATTTAAATAAGAGAATTTTGTTTTGATATCAGCCATAAAATACCCAAACCACTTCAGTTAAAGGGATATAAAATATGAGCATATAAAATGAAATAAGACTAAAATGTATACAAAGAATCCTCTGTACTTCAAAGAAATTACTCATTGTACCCATCTAGGGCAAGCAAAAATGAGGTTTAAATCACAAATTGTACAAAATGGACAATGCTGTTAATAAAAAACAAATTTTCATATAAAAATGATTTACATTAAACATAAATGCATACTGGTAGAATGAAAACATCTATGGCCACAACATTATATTTGTTGATAAAATTACAGCACCAGAAAATATAGGCTCTGACAGGATAAACTACACTGTGCAATTAAATTGTGTGCACAAAGCTTGAGTTGTGATCATTTTATATTAAACACTGTACAGCAGTTGAAGAATACACTTATTTTCTACATTAAAGGTACTCGTTCACAGATTGGTGAATTGACAATTCTCCCTATGTATCAATAACTAAAAGAGGAATGGAACTACTGACACTGGTATTTATTTAAAATACAAATTACAAAGAGTAATCATCGTTTGAAATGGATAAGATTACCAGGCATGACAAACGCAAAACAATTGAACAATTTGGGACTGCTTGTGTTGTTTTTCTTTGAGATTTTTATCAGCACCTGGTTGTCTTACTTGATCAAAATATGCATGATGAAATATAACTGTCTGGATGGTCAAGGGGTCAAAGAGGTAGATTTTTTATTCGGCCGACCCCATTACGAATCCGGGTTGGGTTTAACATTTTTTAGAATCTTTTATCGTTAAAATCATTTTCACGTTCTTATATGATAGTTCTCTAAATCCTTTAAATCTGTCAAGTTGGGGCATTTCATGACAAACTTCAAAAAATGCAAAAAATCTGTGAACAAGTCCCTTTAATGGATTTAAAAAGTTAATATCAGTTACTCATCAAATGTGTCTTCAGAGAGTTATGTGTATCACTGGTTTCTAAGGTTTGGATCATACAAAACACAATAAAATTCCATTCTCTCATTACTGCATTTCTTTCTCATGACTGCATTTCTTAACAGAAAAATAACAGCTACTACCAAGACAGTTTCCAAAAATAGCAAATGTCAAGGTAAGGTACAAATGTATCCATAACACAAGGTGTTTTTCTACACAAGACACACTTTTTTGGCGTTTGGCATGGTGAGTGATCGCCATGAAGCTTCAGTTTAATCGCACTGTATGAGACTCCATGGGCGCAGCAGAATCGTAAAGCGTGTCCGTGTCTTGCGTAGGCTCACCCTGTAGTCGACACGAATTGTTCAACGTTCCAGCGCCACAGTCACAAAAGAAGCGATCATGTCGTATAAACTCGACGTCATGACCGCCGTGGCAAGTTTTAATACAGTTCACACATATGGCATTTCTTTCTGTTGTGTTGCACGTCTTGCACCTGAAGGACAGAACCACTCTTATGTTAATAACAATGTTAATAAATTACTTCTCTCTCTCTGTCATCTAAACCACATCCATTTAATATAATAAAGAGATTTTTTCTTTTCTATTGAATTATAAATAAATACAATTTATACAACAAGACGGTGTGTTCCATACACATTTAAGTATCAAAGCTTTGAAGGTAGCATTATTGATGTTAGAGGAATGCGTCAGTTTGGATTGACCTGATAANTAGCAATACGAAATCAACAATAACATCCGCGGAAATCAGGGATATCCTGGAGCTAGGCCTAACATCTCGACATTTGAAGTTCGTTTAGAATTGCCGAACTTATCACGGATAAACTAAACTGACAATGACTCCTTATTTTGATAACGTTACCAATGCAAAACATAGGCATACTCATGATTTACACTGTAAACTGCAACAACATATGAGTGGCATTAGTAATTCGACTGATAATATTATTTTATTGTTACTTGTGTGTATGCTATATATGTAGTGTGCTGTTGTCAAATTAAATTGCTCAACATCCGTATACTATATTGTACATTAATATTTACCGTTCTAAAGTATATTGAGTAGAACAATGCCGATCAAATTTAAGTAAATCAATGGGAACAGCATTTGATGTGTTTTATTTAATATGTTTAATTAAATATAACCTCACATGCATGCATGAACAGTTATGAATTTAAAACCAAACATAAATAGAATTTGCAATTGCTTGGTCAAACTTTCCCACATCTTTTAACATATTTCTTTCCTAATTAAACAGATGGCGGAAGGCGGTTACTGGGATGAACCAGAATCAGAGGGAGTTCCCCGTCCGAGCGGACTTCACTGTCGCAACTCTAAAGAAAGTCTTTACATAAACTTTACAAATAAGTGGTACCAGTAGTAGTAGTAGAAGTAGTAGTAGTAGTAGTAGTAGTAGTAGTAGTAGTAGTAGTAGTAGTAGTAGTAGTAGTAGTATTAGNCGAAAAAAGAATATGGGCTATCACTCTAAACACTCAGTATTTAAAATAAATTCGAAGATGATATTAAATACATTAATGTATATTTGCACTTATTATCGCTATTTACATTACATTTAACTATAGTTATTTACACTAAGACTAAACAGTTTATAATTGATTATATTCCAAGAAACGAGCTGACTTTGAGCACCTATAAGGGGTGCTTCCTAAAATCAAATTATGTACAAGAAAGGTTACGATAATAGACTGATATACGTTTACGTATTCGTTAGTGAATTAACGAGTTGCACGTGTACAAAAGAACTCCGCCAGTTATTGTATTTGTAAATTGTTTAAGTAAGTTTATTGAATAGTTCCTTTTAATTTTTCAAATATTTAAGGACAGTTCTGTCATTTCTCATATCATACCAAAACAAAACATTGTTCAATCTTTATATTACGGTTAAAAAATGTCTAAACATTAAAATGTCTGAGAGTGGTGTTATCGCATTTTACAACATATATTATATTCACGTATTGTTAGAATGCGCGTATTGTATAAATAAACGTAACGAAACCCGAAACCCAAAACTGAACTAAATGGTATAAGCGTGAACAGTGTTATATCGTGGTTTCTTTAATAACCTCCGCATATCAGTGCGAGGTCTACTGCTAAAACATATGCATTTAATTAAAACACAAAATCAAAAAACCTGTTACCTGTGTATGTGTTATAACCGTTTGCGTAACCTCGTATGCAAAGGCAATCGATGAACTTGGTGGTGGTCGATATATAACTATAAACTGCTGCAGGCCGAATAGAGGTATCAAGACAAAAGTAGCTTTTAAAGCTTTTCTGAAGACAAAAAACAACAACATCATATAATTATATGAATTATTTACATTATCATTGTGTTTTTTTGGCAAATGTTGTCATACAAACACGTGTACAAAATAACTGCATGTTTGGATTGAAGTAAAAACTATAATGGTGAGATTAGGAAGACACCTATTGTGGAAACTGGCAAACATGCACATATTCAACAATGGACATGCTTGTAATCAATATTGTTCACTGACTCCGCCAAATCGATAGCTAACTTAAATATTGTAAATGTTTAACGTCTCGGAATAATGAGATGAAAAGCCACAATTACCTGTAATTATTTGGTTCATTCGGATGCGCTTGTAGCTTCGAACATAGAATCCTCAGTATATTGGCGAGAAACACCACATTTGCCTGTTGAACAGATATTCAAGCGGAAATAAAAATGCATATTTTGAGTATATAGCTATTACACGAACAATTTATGTTCTTACACAATTTTCTTCAGTTTTTAAAAAATTCGTGCGTTTCATCAATATGTAATGTACGTGTATGTAATTAATCGTACATGTATATATGCAACACAAAATCATTGTTTTGCAACTACATGACGATATGATTGTATATTAGGAGTTAATTGTCTTTGGATGCACAACAATTGTGAGAACACCGTTATTGTCTGAAATGCAAATTCTTTGACATACTACTGCGTCACCATCAATGAATCCGAGGCAATACATGCATTGTAGGGGTTTGAGTTAATATTGTTAAGCATAAAGACACGTCAGCGTTTTTTTATATAGTATAGCTCGCATATTCTTAACCCACATTCTTTACCCTTGTATCGGTTATAGATTGAATGATGAACATCAACGGTCTAGATATCAAATTAGTTTGCTCAACGTCTTACGTATCTGTCGAATTATTGGCATATATGTCCAACTAAACTGACTATAAAAGATGATTGGCGCAGCAGCGGTGGCTATTACAGACGGAAACCAATGCGATGACTGAATTTATTAATGTTTGCTTACTCTCTGAGGACTCATAGTTCACGTAACATGTTTACATACGTGTATATTTTGACGTAATTAGTTCTTATTCTTAACTTAAATAAGAATCGAACTGTGAGAACAGCACCTTGAAAAACTGTATATTAACGAGAATATTATTATATTGGTGCCTTCCATGAGGGATCCTATGGCCTCGAGCAAGCTCATACGTGTATGAAAACACCCCAACATCAGAACAATGTTTTTCAGGCAACTACTTTGCGGCGCATGAATTTGATTTCGGCAGCCTTCCAATACAAGGGTTGGTCAAACGTCACAATTGTTGGAAGGTTATACTTCATGGCAAGGTTACAAACAAAGTCTAATTTTGACAGAATTGACGATTCGTCCCCAGAGTACATATGTATCATAGGCAAAAATGTATGTCTGCTTTTTTCAATGCATATCGAATTTTGTACTGATCATCAAGGTAGGTAACTTTTTAAAACGGGTTTATAAGGTACTGGCTAAGTCTCAAACAGGACACGTATGTTTGGACAAAAATAGAGCAATGCAGTAAGAATCTAACAATTCTTGAATTATGTGTGCTGTATGAAAAAGTGGTTTTGTACCAGTGCAACATGTAAATTTAAAGGGTTACTTTGAAATGCTTTCTCATAACGGTTTATGAGCCTGTTCAGCCGACTAAAAACAGGTCAAAAGTCCAGACCCATGTTAAGTCAAATTTCACTGAAACGTTTGTCGCTTGGTATTTCGATGTTAAAAAACATACTTGACTAACCTAACAATTGCTCACTTTATCAATCATCACGTTTGAGTCAGTAGTTTTGCACTTATTAACTTTGTGTTTGTGGTTATTTTGACGCCATGTTGAATTTCCATGTTGGTTAATAGACTAACATAATTTTAAATTATCTTATTGTGTTCTTTGCCCCCTGTAACTTAGGTATAGACACAAAACTCATCAAATGTGTGTGGTTTCTTACATAGTTATTATCATAAGAAGAATCAGGCAGACATCTTGAAAAAAATGTAGACGCTATGTTGAATTTCTATGTTGCGTAATAGACTAGCATACTGTGTAATTATCGTATTGTGTTCTTTGCCTCCTGAAGCCTAAGTATAGACACCAAAATCAACACATGTTGTGAGTGGAAACCTACAGAGTTTTGATCATAAATAGGTTTTTGGCGGCCATTTTGAAAATAATTTAGACGCCATGTAAAATTTCTATGTTGAGTTTTAGGCAAGCATAATGTTTTATTATCTTATTGTGTTCTTTGCCTCCTATAACCTAGGTATGGACACCAAAATCATCAATTTTGAGTGGATACTTACATTGTTATTATCATAAGTAGGTTTTGGCGGCCATCTTGAAAAATTTGTTGACGCCTTGTTTAATTTCTATGTTGCGTAATTGACTTACATACTGTTTATTTATCTAATTGTGTTTTTTGCCCCCTGAAACCTAGGTATACACACCAAAATCATCAAATGTGAGTGGATACTCACATAGTTATTATCATAACTACGTTTTGGCGGCCATCTCGGCGGCCATCTTGAAACAAAAAACACTTTCCGAAGGTCCTTTTTTGGTAAACGTTTGATATGTTATTAAGGACCTCGAGCACTACCAGGATCAGTTAAAATACCTTTTGTAGCAATGTTTTGGTGGTCAAAGTGTATATTGACCCTACTTTTGTACATATACGCACTATACATCTTCAAAAACATGATCTGGTGCGCAAATTTTGTTCCCAACGTTTATGTGGTTTCTAACCTAACGTGTATTTTGTATTACATTGTTCGTACATTTTTAATTGAGCGAGAACGTTATGCGAGCGAAATATTAATTGATTGAATTGTTATCACACTGAAGAAGATTTGAAAATTGCTATGCGACAATTTTATTTCACCGGATTATTTTTAAGATGATAAAAATCGCATTGACGACCTCATTGCAAACTTTTAAGATGCGCTCGCTGTTCTGAGAAAAAAATACTGTTACAGTCATCACTAAGATACATGTTAAATGTTAATCACTTACCAACACGCACAGCAGGTTTGGTGTGTACAGCAACCATTCGAATGCACCAATATTATAGACCCAGCAGCTATAATTAAAGGTGAATCGTCATGACATTGTGTTTTGTTATTGATGTTTTTCTAATTTACTGTATCCTTATGTTTTTCGTGAATGTAGATATTTTCTAAAATAAATGCACTAACAATGCAATCAACCTGTAGCTAGGGTAGTAACATGATTTTGTTTATTTGCTTTACTACTTGTTTTATAATTTAAGTCCACCAAGATGTTTACTGAGCGTCTAAAAACGTATACAAATTTATAAAATCTGTGAACAAGTGCCTTTAAGTGTTTATGTCTGGTCTGGCACTATAAAATGAAATATGTGGTTAAGAATGATGTATTCACACATATTTGTAGTAAAATTAACGTAGCAAAAGTGTTCCCAACAGATGTGTGAATTACCTGACGTCGTAAGCCCCATCGGAGACACGAACAATGGCGTAGATAATACTGGGTAGCCAGGAGATAACTGTAAGCATATAATGCGTGTGTTGACATTTAGGTGTATTGACTTTGAGAAATCGACAAATGAATATTAAAACCTATTTCGTGATCGATCATGATTAATTAAAATTTAGATAAAGACCACAACTCCTATTCAGGTTCACGCAGTGTGATAATAAGATTATGGAGTAATGAGGCAATTAGTAATTGTTAGTTAGTCAAATGTGTACTACTTTGGTAACAATACATATCTCTGGTGCGTGTTAAGGCGACAACACCTAAAACAAATTTACTGCACACTATGCCTTCATGATTAAACACCATCACATAAACAAGTTTGAATGAGCTGACATAAGCAAGAAATTTCAAACTTAATAATAAATGAACCATCAAACATGATTTTAGAATATCAATTTACACTTACGCCATCCAAAAATGTAATACGGAACCAAGGATTTTGGCGGAGAGAATGCATGGACGATCAACCGATGAAGATAGAATCCCTCGCAGAACATCCAAAAGAAGTTTGCTGTGCTCACGTAGCGCGTCAGAATGTAAAGCAGCTTGCAGGCACCCTGAAGTTTAATGGAATCGTGTGGTATATGGTATGTGTCAACAGTCACTTCGATTGTTTAGTCATTATATCGTATGAATACACGTTTGCAGTTGTGAAAAAAAAAGAAATTAATATCTTGAAATGCGCACATGTACACGTGATATTTTGTTTAATGGTATATATTTGACTCCGTCATGCACATTGGTCATTTTAACTATTTTAAGATGGTAAACTCATTTTTGTTATGCACACGAAAGACATACAGAAAGGGAAACATAAATGAAGCAACTTCAGAGAAGAAATGACCGAGTAGCACATAAGGAAGTCAAGCTGATATATATTTGAGAATATCAACTATACTTACAGAATTTCTGTGCATTACAGTCTCACTTCGTTGCTTGTGCAGCCTGTCCAGATAAACGGCAACATCCCAGATAATTGTAACAATGCACGCAAAAATGAATGACAGGAACAGACAGAGGTGAAGTTTAATTCGTTTCTGCTTTCGAAGCTGTCTGCAATTGGAACATACATTTTACATTAAGCCATTGTGATAATAAATGTTATGTTTAATGTAGTAACTGTATTGTATAAACAACATATCACTGGTTTTAAATAAAAGACGAGAGTATTATTACCAGCATGTATCTCCTACCAATGTTTGATTAGTTTCATGATTACTTTATTATGAATTATAAGGCCTTTTCTTTAAACATGTAACTGACTTCTGGAAGAGAGACAATATAACGTACATGACCCGATTCGTACTCAGATTTAATAGTACTGTTATATGTGTATCTGTATCATGAATAAAACACATACATACCACTTAAACAATTAATGTACAACTTAACTGAGACTTTACACTCCAAAAAATATTAAATTCGTATAATATTGTTGTGTTGTGTTGGCAGTGCAATTGCGTAACAAGTTTTTGTTTAGAAAAAAAAACATTTGATGTTTGTCAGACTACGCAATGATTTATGTTATATATACCCTGATCAAAATAGATTCATAATATTAAACACATACGTCAGACAACGATATTACGTCTTACCTTATGCCGAGAAATATCCCGCAGGCCGGTATCAGAAGTACCAAACTGAGGAGGTTACACGCCAACGCAACGTAAACCACTGTATGATAATCCTGCAACGCATTTTAGCTTATTAGTGATACTGTATCAAAGTGCACACTTATTCTATTGTATGAATTGTTTTAATAGAGGTTTTTTGCAGGTATGTACTATGTATTTGATATGATTAATTTGGTGATGTTTAGCAAATGTTGTTGTTATGTTTTATCTCAAATAAAGTAAAAGTGCATGTCGGCGATACACACCGTCTCATACTGAAAGTACCGTATGTTTACACCAAGAATGTTAAGCCGTGCACCAATAAGGGCACCATATTCCGTAAGGCCCTTCAGGCTGCCTTAAATCGTTCAGTGATCTGCGGCACACTTAATCTGGAGAAACATCCGGGTCCTTGGCATATAACGTGCGTGTTGATGCACAAAAAGTACAAGCCGTTTTGTGCCTGAGGTGTTTTGTGCAATGGGTACAAGGTTGAATTCTCATTCATTTTCAATTCTACAGAGGCTTTTTCCATTTAAAGTCCTTCAAAAATCACAAACCGTATCAACGTTTGTAATTTGAATGAAATTCTCATTGTTGCAATGATGATCCCGTGTTTACCCCAAAATATAGACCCACCTTGGAGAAATTTAGTACATTCACATAGGATTTCTCGTGATTACTATTACCATTATTAAATACCATTTATTCTGCAAAAAGCGTCGGAAAAAGCCAATGCCATTATGACGTTGTTATGATCACAGCGCCGTTTAATATGTATTTTAAGTTCAAGAAACAGATGACATTTGGAGAAACAAAATAACATCAATTCTTGTCCAATACATTAGAAAGCATTAGTTTCTGACAAATAGCCATATCCTCGAAAGAGCTTTAGTTCGAGACATCACACTTATCTTCGGGGTTCAGGTAAATACGATCCATTAGAAATCCTATTTGTATAAAAGACCGTATCTACCGTTAATATTTGAATACAATTGCTATTGAAGCCTTATATGGATCAGCGTTATGCTTACTTTTGAATAAGTGTGTTTTTAAAAGCGAATTCACTGATAAGTATCTTGTTTTCCGTTAAGCATTGTGAACAAATGAGTAGGCGTGTTGAATAGTTGTCTGAATTTACGATGCATTATAGCTTTCGGTATAACAGACACATGTTCGTGATTATACCAAGGTCATTTTCACTAATATTAATCACGGTACAAGAATACTGTTATTACAAAACAAATGTAAAACAAGGCATAAACCAGAGTATGTACGCGAAAAATAACTCTTCCATTAGTTATCTTCGTAGAACGTTCGGTATTAAGTCAGTTGTGTTATGGCGTGGTCGCCTGAAGATGGCTAAGCGTTGCGGTAGGCTTTCCGATTGATGGAGATAGATTCCAAAACAACCCGAACAGACCCAGACTATTTGACGAGGGCCCTGAAGCCGTCCCGATAATTACAAAAGGCGTCCACATTCTACAACTTTAAAATTTCGGATGCCGAATATCTTTCTATTATGATTCAGCCACGACGTGCTAAGAAAGATCAACAAGCGTTTCGAAAGGACGCGGAAGGTCGCGCTTGTGAGATAATTGCTTTTGGGAATCTTTCATGACCTTTGTGGAGGACAGGTTTAAGGTTAACTCACTACCATCCAGACATTGTGTGGCAGTCACCTTTGCCCAGAATAAAACTTCTGAGGAAAACCCGAATCCAGGCTATTTAACAGGATGTATTATACGATTTTACCTGTGCACTATTAACATTTACTGCTAATAGTCTTTACTTCTTTTTGATGATTTATTATGATAACATGCATCAAAACTATATTTAAAATACATTTTAAATGTAAAAGGTATAACAATACTCAAGCTAATGAAAAGATAATGTTTTATTTGTCATCACTTAGCATTACATAAAATGTACTAGTGCTTCATTTGTTAAGCTAGAAAT
>VMBQ01004225.1:65136-89865 GCA_007657795.1 Dreissena rostriformis | reverse complement strand
TGCAACATGAATGGGTGGCGGATAAACCCTTCCATAGAAGTTTACAGTGCGAATAATCTCACATCTCACGAGTCTTCCCATGTCTTCTTTTGTTCAAAATTATTTCTGTTTGTTTTCGATTATGGTCAACTTCGTGTATAACTATAACCGCATTAACCGACAATGCCTTGAAAACCTTTTCGGCATAGTTGATAATACCTATTAGCATATTATTTCTGAAATGTGGAGTTAGAATCATTGACATGTTTTAAAACATAGATCTACTTTAGATACGTTTAAAATGATCATCATTCATTAAACTTTGCGCGTAAAACAAAAAAAAAAGTTTCATTAAAAAATACATAATACATACCTTACTATATATAGTAACAAATTTGTACAGTTGTTCATGCCATTGTCACTATTGCGGGGGCATTATAAATTATCGGCCCTCACGCGAGGGCCGATTATTTATGCCCTCAGAATCGGATCGCGCGACGTCAACGGAACAAAATGGCGTCCACATTCAGTCTTTTCCAATGGTGATTAATAAAATTAAGCCAAAAATCAAGGAAATAATTAAAAATGATAATTAAACGTAGCACACAATTGAAATAATGAAAAAATATCGATTGCAACTAAAAGTTTAACTGTACTGTTGATTAGATTGATGAAACTATTTGAGCTTTAAGTTTAACAGGAGTCATCCAACATCAACATTTAGTAAACGACACTCTTACCTCAATGACATCGTTAATCCAATGCTTATAAATATAATAATAAAATTACAACGATATGCACTTCCATTTTCTGTTTTTGCATCCCTTTATCTAAATTTATTTCGAACTACACTTTTTGAAACGTTTTACGAAATCGAATGCCTGCTCGGAGTGATTTATTTTAGTCCTCTTGAAGTTTCCCATTATAAATTACAAACACACAATCCGAAATACGTTTTGCATTCGTTAGATGCTTTTTAAATGAATATTTTACTATTAAATAAACCACAACCTTCGAATTGTTGTAACTAAAATCCAGAGTGTCTAGCTTAAAGCGGTGTGTTTCGTCACATAAATTACGTCACTCGAGATACGTCAAAAATGTCGTTATCAGTTGAACGAAAATAAAAGAACGGAAAGCTGGTTCGGTAATAACTTTAAGTGAAGGAACAAAATATAATTACACAATACAGTACAATCTCAAAACCTGTGCCCATCTATAATTTAGTATAAAAGTAAGATATATATTATAGACGTTAATACACGGTTGAGCCGGGCCGGGCAGTGATAATCGGCCCCAGGTCGCAAACGGCCCTCGGGCTAAAGCCCTCGGGCCGTTATGCTCCCTGCGGGCCGATAATCACTGCCCGGCCCGGCTCAGCCGTGAATTAATCTCTTAATAATTGCACGGGCCCTTTGGTTCTAATAATTGCAACAACTCATAACTTAATATACAGTTGTGAAACATTTTTAATGACAGGCATTTTATGCATGTCATGTTTATCAGATGAATAAATAAAATGAACTTAAATCTGCATGGTTAGATGCATATCTCAAAACAGTACTGAACGTAAAACTGTACCGATATTAAAAAAAAAAGAATATTTGTTGGGCCACGAACAGGAGAACAACCAATAATTGGCTACGCACTGTTACCATTATCGGTGAAAAACGAGATACAGCCGTTCAATATGTTTATATTTGCAGACCTATTCAAATAAACCTATCAATCATTTTCGATAGCTATTTTCGAAATTTAGAATCAGCAACGATTATCAACGAATTTTAAAGCAATATTCATGACCAAATCGCATCGTTGTTCATTATGAGTATGTGTGTTTTTGTATTGGAATTCATAGTGTTGTTGTATTAGCTGTTGTACGTGTTTTATTGTTCATTTTGTTGTATAAACCACTCTGGACTACGATTTTGTTGTTGTGCATGCTGTAATTCGTATGCTGTTGATGGTAGAGTCGTTGATGGCGTTTGTTCTATTGTGTTTCGTCTATTATATCTTGTAATTGTGAATAAGTACCAATTTTAGAATGTGATGGATGTTTAAAAGCTATTATCTATCACGTAAGTGATTTTTTTGTAAAACTTTGTATATAACATTTAAACATTAAGCGCCAAATAATGTTTTTATGTCTCAAATATGGTTCTGTTCCAAAAATGCAAGAACCTAAATAGTGGAAAAGACTGGTTTTGAACTACCTATCTTATGATATATAATATTTTCACTTGCTAACGCTCGGGTATATATTCCTTATACCGCTGCTACAAGCGGTCTTTCCGATTGCTCAACACTACGGTGCATTAATTAACGTGGAGACCTCCACCTAGTAAACCATCTGTATCGACACTTGCAAAATTGACAAAATGTGTCGGTACATTTTTTTGTTATGAACATACCATTCATACGAGACAAGACCCGTAGCCACTAATCTCGCAAAAATCATATCCTATTTGTTTAAGTAAACCACAGAAAAATATAAAACTCCGTATTAGTTTTACTATAGTCAAATCAAGAATTAAAATTAGATTTAAGAAGTGAAAAAAACAACATTAGCGGTCATGTATTATGTACCACATTGAAGCATTTTGAAATAGTGTTTTAATAATTGTGATATTCCCTTTTATATTAGTGCATGGCTAATAGTCACTACATGTATGTCGAAATTCGAGTAATAATTACAGGTGTGCATATCAGTTTCGACAGTTTCTTGATTAGCCTCTCCGTAGTGCAGTAGGTTTCCATCCAATATTTTCAATGAACACCGAATTACACAACGTTATATCTAAAAAGAATCAATACTTTTCTTCATTTAGATATATAACTGTAAAAACATTATCAATCTAAATAAAATCATTTCGTAACACAACTAAAACCTCTTTTTTTATAAAGCACACGTTGTTTTCTTGCTAAACGGATAA
This sequence comes from Dreissena rostriformis, assembly GCA_007657795.1. Taxonomy (NCBI): domain Eukaryota; kingdom Metazoa; phylum Mollusca; class Bivalvia; order Myida; family Dreissenidae; genus Dreissena; species Dreissena rostriformis. The sequence goes on along the minus strand of VMBQ01004225.1, from coordinate 86,953 downwards.
CAACAAATTCCAAACAAATTTAATAAAAATTATATGGTTATCTTAAAGAGAAGTAAGGCCCCAAAACTTGTTACCACATGATCGGTTCATGACACATGTGAACTTTAATTAAATATGTCGTCCTACATAAAGCCATACAATGTAACGTTTTGATATTTTCATATTATCTACAATCGATGAAAGTGTAATAATCTTTGAAGAATGATGCGTTATACTCATGTTAACGTTATATTTGGCCAGATATGCACATCTCCAATTGAAAATTCGTTCACTATTAGTTAAAGTTATTGTGACCGTGTGTCGATGAGAGATTTTACGCCGATTGAGGTTCAACTGAAGCAAAACTATATAGAGTAGCTTAACTCTTGAATGTTATCAAAATTGTGTTGCTCTGTTTTGGCTCTAATTATAATATAATTAGATTGTAATTCAATTTCTCTTGTATTGCTAGTAAATTTGAGTTGAGATTGTATGAGGGTATTAATTATTTACATGTAAATGTTGTATGGATAACTCTGGTTCAAGTGTGAGGTTTGGAGCTTCTTAAACCGGTTAAAACCCCCAATGGTTTGCATTAACCGTTTCAAGGCGATGACCCCAGTTATGTTCATTTGTCCGTGTTGTTTATTTGTGTGCAATGTCTATTATAGTTTTTGTTTGTCATAAAGTTTGGTAATTGGTTTCTTCCCATCAATAAATGCGCGGTTGAAGTGTCACTGTGTTTACATTTGACAGTCTTTTAGCTATCAGTAGAAATTACTAATTCGTGACTTATGCAATTTCTTAAAAAGAAGTCCTTTGCAATAATGAACATCGTCTGTAGATGTTAGATTTTATGACAGGTATAGTTAATATAAAAAAACAACATATTTCAAACTATGTCAATAATATGAACATGCGTATTCTTTTTGCAGGCGATACAGCCAACAATGCGATACGTGCTGAAGAATTGTATCATCAAGTGAGCCAAATATTTGTTACGTGCACGCACACTAACATAATTATGAATATCTGCATTCCAAATAGGTATATATATTTCGTAAAGATTGGATTGCAAATATACTATTCCTGAAGTATTCGTCAATGCAATACAGGGGTATAAAATACTAGTGAAAATGCAAAAAAGGTTCGTGGAGAAAGAGGCACAAAACTGGCTTAAATGTATGATTGCAACATATACAACAAGGGACGTAATTGCACAATTAGCCGACCTCGGATTTAAAGCATTTTACACACATATACGAAAGGATATACATACAAAATACGGTGTACCTGAAACAAAGACGTGTAGTTCATGCAGTGACCCTTCAAAACAGTGTCATCTGTGTTCAGAAATAGGTAGTCGCATTTGGGACAACCATCGTTTTAAACGTGCCCATTTTAAAGGTCCGTCATGGGGCAATACTGATTCCACAAAATGGTGCACGGACGCTTGGGAATTGGCCAAGTGCTACATGCCTCTCACGGGTTACAAGGATAAGACAAGTGCCGCTACAACAGATTTCAATGGCATTATTGGAGCCATATACAACTGTACCTGGATGCAGATATATTTTACAGACGATCTTAACCAGAATGCTAACATCTGCATAACGGTATGTGGCAATTTACTAGTCAACCTTTATGTATTTGTTATTGACGTGTTAAATGATTGTCGTATACAATGTTACAAGTGCATGTCTTTGTGAATACATTTACTTACTTACTAATTTGACTTACAGACACGAGAAGAAGTTAACAAACTACGGCACATATATGACACACACATAGATGATGGGGTAATGATCAGCTTCTTCGATTGTCTTTTCAAGCTCCTTAGTGATCCTGCACACCTTAAAAGCTATAAGCCGGCAGTGGATGCATGCACATACCTTACTCAGGTAAGGTTCCTTATAGTTCAAATAACTATCAAGAACATATCAATAACATGTTTTGGTATGGAAAATTAATATTCACACGCAACATTTAGGGAATGTCATGCTAGTTTACTCGTATTATTGCAATTAGTCTAATACTTATCATTTTTATATAGAAATCTGGAAACACGCTAAGAAATCTGAATGCGTATATTTCAGGTCAAACGTGAGATGATTTTAGTGTGTCGATTCTATTCCGTTTCAGCTTCAGCAAGACACTCTACCATTGCCCGAAAAGGAGGTTGATGACATGTTGAAGAAACGCTATGAAGACCAAAAGGAAGGTAAGAGTACTATAAACGTTGTAAAAACTAAATTTTTGTAGATGCGACCTGTTTACTGGTCAGGCCCGGTGGAGATTAATACAGTACTTAGTATTCACATAGCTCACTGTATGCAATGAAAAACAAGTCGTAATCTGACTCTAGTGTAAAAAATGTATGCTACTTGAACGAAACAAAACATCAACCGGTTTCCCATGCTCATGCATTTTTTTTTTATATTATTACATCAATAACATCTTTTTGATTCAGCCGATAAGATTATAAGAACAATTAATTATATATGGTGTGATCGGGTCTCTCTTGTTAGAGATTTGATCAAAATTTATATATCCTACTACTATTAAATCAGAAAAATGACTATAACTCATTTCAATCAGTTTTTCTACTTTGCTAACTAAACGAATACATTTGGAATATTGCAATCAATGAACAAAACTGAACAGAACAGATAATGTAAAAGCCGTATGCATATAAGCATCGTTTTAAATGCATACAAATTTAAATAAAATTAATTCGCGTGTCAATATATAACAAACAATACAAATATTAAGTTTCAAGATCAGCGCAAGACGTCAGCCATTTTGAGCAGGACGCTAATTTCAAAGGAAGAAATGATAACACTTTTTTCTTCATGTCATAATAGTTATAAAATACGTTTTCACACAAATAAATTCTTTCGCAATAACCATGAACGAAACTTATCAAACATGTTTTATCTCCCATTTCTTTCTTGCATTCACGTTTGGTTTGCAAGTATTTCAAAATTCGTGGAAATATTTGTAGGCTCGTCCGTCCAAATTCTAATTTTATAATTGTATACTATTTATCTTGATAAAACTAGTGTGTTAATGTGTTCTTCAAGACATTTGAATAATTCATACAACTCTGTTTAAATGTATTTAAGAGTTAAAAATCCCATAATTAATATTAAATTGTTTTTATTTTGTTTTAATTATATATTCTATTGGCTGGTGATTTGTTAATAAATTTTATGAAAAGAGAATGTTTGCCTAAATGTTTGGCATTTGTTTTGCTATATAGTAATAATTGTAAAAAAAAATAATTCAAAAATGCACTTAGTGTCAAGTAATTTATATACACGTAAATAAGTTTAAGCTCGAATATTCACTGAATACTACTTGCTATGTGTCGGGGTCGGTCGGTTGCTGCTTAAGTTCCTTGTTAGATACGCATTCAACACATCCATGTCACTATTTTTACTACAGCTATCCAATAGAAACTGCACACATGTATTCGTTGTCATTGTTGGAGGTCACTGGTTAATGTTCATAATTATGACCTGCGATTTAGCAGCATTGTGACCGTTTGTGTATTCAGATTTTCAGAACAGCGTACAACAACTCTATATCTCTATACATGTATCTACCAAAGGTATTGGACGACGATTTTTATATATGTGTTCATGCTCTATATAAACTTGAACAAGACATATAACTTTGCCAAGCCGTTGAGCAGATTTTTGTACATCTTTTGTACTTTTTGTATGATGAAATTGAGGTCAATGTTTGTATTCAACGAGTTTATATCTCTGTACCTTCTCTTGGGATCTTTATGGAAGGTCACTGACCAAGACCTATAACCTAGATCAGCCTATTATCCGAATACTTTTCCATTTTGTAATTAGAAAACCTAGATTAAGGTTTTCTTGCACGTTGATAATCCCATTAAAGTTTCAATACAACAGGAACGAACCTGTTTAACTGCTACAGACATTCAAGTTAACCTTCACATGTATAGTTGTGATCATCACATGGTTGCTGACCAAGGTCCATGGGTCAGACCTCCAATCTAGCATAATTGTATTCCTTTTTGCAAGTTTAAATTCAGGTTAACATTTGCGTCTCTGAATCTACTTCATTTATTAAATACGTGTTCAGTTGGGATGTTGCAGATCATGCAAGTCGCGATTCGTTTAGGTTAATTATACACGAATATATAAGTCATTTGTATTAATTTGTGTATTGTATTTTTCAGTAGATTTCTTCATAACCTTTAATGGTTTGGAAAAGTTATTACTAACCATACAACTTAGCTTTTGATATCTTACACAGTTTTGCATGATATCTAGATTCTCTTACCGCACCAATGAAGTATAAGTCAAACGTACGAAAGACATCGGGCCTCAGAAAAATGCGATTAAAGTGTTTGAGGTCTGAAAACATTTTGCTAAATTACAGGACATCCAGTTTGTTTAAACCGTTCAGTTAGTTAATTTATTAAAACAATGGCAAAACGTGGAACAAATATCAAGCTTAAAACCCATTTCTTTCCTGTTTTAGATTATTTTGTTGTTAAAAACCGGTTTATGCATGCAAATTTGTAACCGTAAGACCAATAGGGATAACGTGCCGGCCTTATCTATATAACATTCTATTGAACCTTCCCCACATATAAAAAACGCACAACAGTTATAACACATGAATTGAAAACAAGTTATACGTGATATATGAGTATGTTAACACCTGTTGGACTGTATACAAAATTACTAAAAAGCTACATTTATGATTTCAGCGTTTCGCGGAGATTTGATACGACTCTATAGAACCACGAAACATACTGTGTCAGTTTCACCACTACGGGAGGGTCATGACAAACCTATCTGCGATATATTTGTGTCGCCTAAATTGAGCCACGTTACAATCGAGAAAGACGGATCCCGAAGGAAAACGGACAACGCGGTACAACAATATAGATACATATTTTTTAAAGATGAAATGCTCAGTAGTCGTGTGTTTATTCAAGGAGACCCCGGCATGGGGAAAACTACATTCCTCACAAAACTTGCTTTTGACTGGTGCGATGAGGCATCTTCGCAAAATCCCGATCACAAGGCTACATTTAGTGATGCCGATACATTGAAAGAGTTCCAGTTTCTCTTTTACCTATCTCTAAGAGATGCAATTGACAAACGTGAAGTGGTAGAGATGATCAAAACACAAATTATCGACAGGATTTACACGGGTGATAAACGCGAAGTTTTCTTTAAACTTTTACACCAAATCCTTGAACGAGAGACCTGTATTGTAACTATGGATGGGCTGAACGAGTGGGTTGATAATTTTCATAAATACGGTGCACCGTTAATGGCAAACTGTCATAAAAAGTGCCTATCATTAATTACAACACGACCATGGATAATGGCGGATGAGAGAATCAAGGATTCTGAAATAGACAGACTTTTCGAAATCGAAGGGATTACTGATCCAAATGAGCTTACACAGAAAATTATAATCAGTCTTCATTCATCCATTCTAAAGACACAGACTGATTTCATAGCGTACGTTAATGAACGTCAATTGATGCAGCTTCTTACATCACCCTGGTTGCAAACAATGTTAATTAGTTTGTGGATGAACAAAAGCGAGTTTAAAGGCTCACTGTGTGAAATACATTGTAAACTACTAGATCTTCGCTTTAAGAAAGGAAATTCAAACGAAGGATATTTTAGAAAAGATACTTCCTTTCCGTGCTTTTTGAACACGAACTTTATTGAACCACAGCGCGAGATTTTAAACGCGCTGGCAAGTGCTGCATTTCATTTCACGTTTTCATCAGAAAAATCCCTAGTATTTTCCAAACGAGAAATTCTGGATTTTATGTCAAAAGAGCAATTGCAATTCTGCCTCGACGCTGGCCTGTTAACGGTCATATTTAATTCCACAGGTAATTTGTATAGTCCACGAATGTCTTTTCTACATGAGACGATCCAGGAATTTCTAGCTGCATATCATGTAGCAAATTCAAAGACGGATGTTATAGAAAAGGTACTAAGCGAAAATAAATACAATGTATTAGAAATGAGCCAGATAATAATATATGTGTGTGGGCTGGATTGTGAGAAAGCTAATGAACTGATAAACCGTCTGACTGACGACGACTTCTTCAACAAAATGAACTATGCACTAAGCACTTATACAGTGCATTTTGACATTAAAAAATTGTCAGGATTTATTACAGACTATAAAACACTAGGAAAAATTGGACAATTTAAACCCGGTGAGAAGGACTACAATTCGCGTATCTTAGCTGTATCATTCTTATTTCAGAGGATGATGATTGCTGGTTTCATTGAGGCGAATGCCAGCGGTCAAAAGGATATTTGTTTGAAGTGTTTGGACTTTACATTCCACACATATCTGATAGAGTCCGAATCAAGCGCATTACGTTCATTGTTAATGTGCAACAAATCCAATGTCAGGACACTTATTTTAGAAACTAATATATTGCAAATAAGCGAATTATTGACAGTCCTTCAACAGTCAAGACATTGTCTTGAACGTGTAAAGGTCAGATTGATTCCGGAAATACATAAAGCTTTGTATAATTTAAAGTTGCAAGAGCTTCATTTCTTCGGAGGACTAAATGTACAATCAATATCTGATATGCTAACAACCCTGTCTTCGTTAACGTATTTATACATAGAAGATGCCACTTGTAACGAAGAAATCACTGTCCCTGTTACATTACAAAGTTTACAGTTGAAGAAAATTACATGTACTGCTGTGTTCGTGCAAAGGTTATTAGTACAATTATCTTTATTAAAACACGATATATCAGTATATTTCGAAATGTGTAAAGTGAACGTTACCGATTGCAATACTTACATTTTTGAATCAGAACTAGTGCCAATTGACATGTCTAATATCCGCGTAGACGTGCAACATGGATGTTATGAGCTGTATGGTTTGCTGCAATGTACACCTATCGTGCACATGTGCCTTCTGACGGCTGATGATGCTACATTAGCATCAAATCTTTTACCAACTCTCAGTAAATTAGAAAAGCTTTGGTTACGGGGGTCGTATACGGGTCATTGTGCTCTCCAGTTGCCTGCATCGCTACACTTTATCAGTCTCGATGCAGGCGAATGCTCCTCTGACTGGCTGTGCAGCTTGTTGATCATGCTTTCTGCATTAGATCATCCTGTAGAGTGTCAGCTATGGAACTCCGTAATGCAATCACGCGGAGAAGATTGCGTTACTGATTCAAACAAACATGTATCTGACTTGCGATCTTCACGTTTGTCATGTAACATGTCTAATATCGAGATATTTGTGAACGCTTGCAGCAAGGACATGGTTGAAATATTGTGTGACACTAGTATAGGGATACTTCACCTTCATACTGCTGATTGTTTTTCACAAATATTGGACATTCTTCCCACACTCCATAAATTACAAATGCTTATGCTAAGGGGTACGTATACCGGTCATTGTGCTTTCCCGCTGCCTGCATCGTTTAACTGTATTAGTCTTCAGACAGGCGAATGCTCCTCTGAGTGGCTGTGCAGCTTGTTGATCAAGCTTTCTACATTAGCTCGTCCAGTTAAGTGTGAGCTGTGGAACTTTGTAGTTCAATCACACGGAGAAGATTTTAAAGCTGATTCATATATACATACATCTGAATGGCAATCTGATCTATTGTCATGTGACATGTCTAATATTGAGATTGTAGTAGAAAATGGCAGCAGGGAAATGTTTGAAATATTTCGCGACACAAGTATAGGGATCCTTAACCTGCACACTGCTGATTGTGTTTCACAAACGCCAGACATTCTTCACACACTCCGTAAATTAGAAACGCTCGTGTTATGGGGGACGTTTACAGGTAATTGTGCTCTTCAGCTGCCCGCATCGTTACACTGTATCAGTCTTCAGACAGGCGAATGCTCCCATGAGTGGCTTTGCAGCTTGTTGATCAAGCTTTCTATATTAGCTCGTGCAGTAAAGTGTGAGCTGTGGAACTTTGAAGTACAATCATGTGGAGAAGATTGCAACACGGATTCAAATATACATGTATCTGAATGGCAATCTGATCTATTGTCATATGACATGTCTAATATTGAGATAGTAGTAGAAAATGGCAGCAGGGAACTGTTTGAAATATTTCGCGACACAAGTATAGGTATTCTGGACCTGGAATCTGCTGATTGTGTTTCACAAATGTCAGACATTCTTCCCACACTCGGTCAATTGGAAACGCTTCTGTTACGGGGGACTTATACGGGTATTTGTTCTCTCCATCTTCCTGCATCGTTACACGAGATCCATCTTTACACAGGCGAATGCTCCTCTGAGTGGCTGTGCAGCTTTTTAGTCAAGCTTTCTGCATTAGATCAACCTGTAAAGTGTGAGCTGTGGAATTTTGTAGTGCAATCACAGGGAGAAGATTGCGGCGCTGATTCAAATATACTTTTATCTGATTTGCGATCTAAACTGTTGTTATGTGACCAGTCTAATATGAAGATTATAATAAACGATTGCAGCAAGGAACTTTTTGAAATATTTCGTGAAACAAGTATAGGGATACTGGAAGTGAAAACTGCTGAGTGTTTGTCGCAATTATCAGATATTCTTCCTACACTCATTAAATTACAAAAACTTCTGTTGTGGGGGACGTATACAGGTCTTTTTGCTTTCCAGCTGCCTGCATCGTTAAACTGTATACGTCTTAAAACAGGCGAATGCTCCTCTGAGTGGATGTGTAGCTTGTTGATCAACCTTTCTGAATTGGATCAACCTGTAAAGTGTGAGCTGTTGAATTTTGTAGTGCTCTCACATGGAGAAGATTGCGGCGCTGATTCAAATATACTATTATCTGATTTGCGATCTAAACTGTTGTTATGTGACCTGTCTAATATGGAGATTATAGTAAACGATTGCAGCAAGGAACTGTTTGAAATATTTCGTGAAACAAGTATAGGGATCCTGGAACTAAAAACTGCTGATTGTATTTCGCAATTATCAGATATTCTTCCTACACTCATTAAATTACAAAAGCTTCTGTTGTGGGGGACGTATACAGGTCTTTGTGCTTTCCAGCTGCCTGCATCGTTAAACTGTATTAGTCTTGAAACAGGTGAATGCTCCTCTGAGTGGATGTGCAGCTTGTTGATCAACCTTTCTGAATTAGATCATCCTGTAAAGTTCGAGCTGTGGAACATTGTAGTGCAATCAATTGGAGAAGAATGCGGCACCGATTCAAATGTACATTTATCTCACTTGCGAACGAAACTGTTGTCATGCGACATGTCTAATATCGAGATATTAGTAAACGATTGCAGCAAGGAAGTGTTTGAAATATTTCGTGACACAAGTATAGGGATCCTTGACCTGCAAACTGCTGATTGTATTTCACAAACATCAGACATTCTACTCACACTCAATAAATTAGAAAAGATTCTGTTATGGGGGACGCATACGGGTCATTTTGCTCTCCAGCTGCCTACATCGTTACATAGTATCAGTCTAGAGACAGGCGAATGCTCATCTGAGTGGCTGTGCAGCTTGTTGATCAAGCTATCTGCATTTGATCAACCTGTACAATGTGAGCTGTGGAATTTTATACTGCAATCACATGGAGAAGACTGCGGCGATGAATCGAATATACATGTATCTGACTTGCGATCTAACCTGTTGTTATGTGACATGTCTAATATGGAGATAATAATAAACGGTTGCAGTAAGGAAATGTTTGAAATATTTCGTGACACAAGTATCGGAACACTTGACCTGAGAACTTCTGATTTGATTTCGCAAACATCAGACATTCTTCCCAAACTCAGTAAGTTAGAAACGCTTCGGTTATGGGGGACGTATACGGGCCATTGTTCTCTCCAGCTGCCTACATCGTTACACTGTATCAGTCTTCAGACAGGCGAATGCTCATCTGAGTGGCTGTGCAGCTTGTTGATCAAGCTACCTGTATTAGATCATCGTGTAAAGTGTGAGCTATGGGACTTTGTAGTGCAATCACGTGGAGAAGATTGCGGCGCTCATTCAAATATACATGTATCTGACTTGCGATCTACACTTTTGTCATGTGACATGTCTAATATCGAGATATTAGTAGAAAATGGCAGTCATGAGCTTTTTGAAGTATTTCGTGACACAAGTATAGAGATGCTTGAGCTGAGGACTGCTGATTGTGTTTCACAAACATTAGACATTTTGCCCACACTCAGTAAGTTAGAAACGCTTCGGTTATGGGGAACGTATACGGGAAATTGTGCTCTCCAGCTGCCTTCATCGCTACACTTAATCAATTTTGAGACAGGCGAATGCTCCTTTGAGTGGCTGTGCAGCTTGTTGATGAAGCTGTCTGCATTAGGTCATTATGTACAGTGTGAGCTGTTGAACTTTGAAGTGCAATTACATGGAGAAGATATCGGCGTTGATACAAATATATATGTATCTGACTTGCGATCTAAACTATTGTCATGTGACGTGTCTAAGATCGATATAATAGTTCACGATTGCAGCCATGAACTTTTTGAAATATTTCGAGGCACAAGTATCAATATCGCGGACTTTGATGATTGAATTCCAAAACAGCAGACATTGTTCCCACAAAACTTAAATTAGAAACGCTTTGGTTATGGGGACATGTGCGGGTCACTACTGCTGCCTGCATGGTTACACGTTTCGTGACTCAAGTAAAGGGATGCTTTACCTGCGAATTGATGATTGTATTTCACAAATAAAAATCTTTCCACACTATGTAAATACGAAAAGCTTCTGTTATGTAGGACGTAAACGGTTCATACAGTTGCTTGCTAGGTGACTGTATCGTTCGTCCGACAGGCAAATATTTCTCTGAGTGACTCAGAATTAGATCACCTTGCACGTGTGAGCTCTGAAAATGTGTGTTAAAATCAGGTGACGAATGATGTGACGTTGATTCACATACATGTGTACCTGACTAGCCAAGCGATCTGAGATTGTGTCGTGTGACAAGCAATTAATAGCACACTCGAAATGTTAATACTATTTAGTAGCACTAATATAGGTTTCAAAGAGAACTGCTACTTTAAGTGGCCGTGCAGCTTCTTGATCAAGCTTACCGTATTAGACCAACGAGTTAAGTGTGAGCCGTTGAAAGGTGTAGTGCAATAAGTTGACAAACCACGTGGTGCTGATTCAAATATACATGAAATCTGACAAACTGTCATGAGACATGTATTATATCGAAATATTAGTGAAACAGTGCATGATGAAACTTTATTAAATATTTCGAGACCCCAGTACAAGAGGTCTAACAATCTAAACTGTAGAAAATATTGATTTCATGGCAGGGACTCTTCAAACATTAACCAAATAAACAAAACTATATTGATGGAACCTTTATAGCAGGCTTTTAAAACCAGTTACCGACAACCCTAGAATGTATGAATGTTTATCCTCGCAAGTCCGCAGCTCATGACGACAAACCATGGTCATCATAGCTGGTCACCAAGTCAGCAGAGTAAACCATGGTCATCATCGCTGATCAGCAAATCACAAGCGAAAACTACTGTCATCAATGCTGGTGACCATCTCAGCAGCGCAAATAATTGTATTAATTCATCATCATTCCCTTGACCGGTTTGGCCATTGGGGGGTAATGCGGGACGACGACACAAAGAACATCCGCCAGTCAGGTTTGTTGTTGGCTGCTGATAGAAGCTCATCCATAGACAGGGACGGCCATTTTTTCACATTGACCATCCTGCTTTTCTTTTGACGGCCTTCTCAGTGTCCTTCCTCTTTCGTGCCCTGGAGCACAGTCTTGAAAGATAAGTCTTGCCTGGTGACGTGTACAATACAAGCGAGCGTTCGTCTTAAATGGTTGCCAGGAGGGGTTGTTGTGGCCCAACAAGTGCTGCTGTCATGTTCCGGACGTAATCGTTGGTCTTGTGCTCCTTGTAGGAGATGCAAAGTAGCCTTCGTAGACACTTGTGTTCAAATGCCTGTATGATGCGTTCTGTTTCCGCGTGAAGTGTCAAGGTCTCGCAGACGTTCAGTAGGATGGAGACTACGAGGGACTTGTATAGTCTGTGCTTGGTGGGGAAGCTGCTGGTGCGGCTTGTCCACAACCTGCTTATTCTTGCCATCGCTGCGGCGCCATGGCAGTTCGTATTTGGAACTCAGTGGAGCTTGTCACTTCTTCCCGCAAACCTTGGTCATCATTACTGGTCGTTAAGTCAGCAACGCAAACCAAAGTCACCATTGCGGGTCACCCAGGCACTATACCAAACTATTGACATCAAAGCTACTCACCGACTCATTAACGCAAACCATGGTCATTATCGCGGGTCTCAAATTCAGCAGCGCAAAGTATTGTCATCTTCGCAGACACCCAGTCAGTCGTAAGTCACGACGTTATCAACGCAAATTATGGTCGTGATCATAGTTATAAATATATGTGTCAATAATGTAAATATACAACGATGATGCCAATCAATGATGTATTTATGTGTAGTTTATTAGTCAAATATTTATAATGGTAATTCCGATACTAGTTATGATTGTAACTAACTACGCAACTTCTATCATAAGCAATTATATTCAAGCATATACAAGTTTTCATATACTAAGTTTAATATATGTCAGTGAAAATAGTATTTACTTTGAATTGTAAATATGTTACACATGTAATTTGCACATTTAATATCTTATCCTCGAATTTTAGAATGTTTTTGTAAGTGTTCTGTTTATTTCAAAATTAAGGATACATTAAAATAGATACAAATGTTTTGTTTTCACGTTGCCCTTATTGTTATTGATTGTTTCGTTCACATGTGAGTTATTTTTTTCATTGAGTGTTATTATATAAAAAAGCGTCATTTCAAGTAGTTATGCGTAAAATTGATGTTATTCTGTACAAAATTTATGATGTACGATCATGATGTTTTAAAAAGTTATGTATAGCGTATTGGTGAACTTAGTGTATGAGAACATCATTGCGAGTAACTTAGTAAAAAAAAAAATATTATACTGTATAAACAGTTATGTTGTTTAAATCACTTATGAACAGAATATTATCGAACTGTATGTATCCATGATTACAACTTTTCACATGTGTACATGATCGCTTCATTCTAATTGGATAATCCGCTTAATAGACATTAGCTTAATTTCCCGTTAAACCCACTACGTATGCAAATTAAATCATAAATATTCCTGAACAATGCTACCATTGATCTTTTAAATGACTTTTCTTCATGTTTTGAATTAAAAAATCAACTATGTCAAAACAAATCTTATATGGATTGGCTCCAGAAAGTTCAGCACACAATACATATAAACTTATCTGGGGCACACACATCTTTAAAGTTTTAGTAATACTATTTGAAAAGATTTAACGAAAGTAATATGCATAAACGTCTCCAGTAAACTTAAAAATCTGCACAGTGACATACATGTATTCAAATAAGAACGTGAACACCCCTAGGAAAGATAACTGTTGTAAAATCACTATGCCTCTTTTAACACATCGGTGTATAGCCCTTCCTAGTCCGGCAGAAACGGTACTTAAACAAATAAACATTATTTTTTCTAATTTTGTATGGGGTGGACCAGCAAAAAAATAATGTACTATTGCTTTTAAATCATATGATGATGGAGGAGTGTCATGAAATTGTGTCATGTAATGTAAAATGTTTCCAACTGGTACATTCTATGTTTGATGTGAAGAAAATGTTAAATTTAGGAAAATATTACATGGATACGATTCTGATAAGTTTTTAAAAAAATGGAGAGATTTCCATACATGTTTTATTGAGTATATCAAGAAACTAAATGGCAGTACGCGTGAAGATATCCTTGATTGGCCTTTATTTTGTTACTAGAACTTTAAGATATGAATAGTGTAAATAATAATATGGCCTGATAGGGGCATTATGGTGTTTAAATTATATTCCTATTTTATAACGGTTAAATCAGAAGTGTGAGGACATTTATCCAGGATTCCAAGTTATGAAAAAGCAAAATATCCAATGTGCATTTATATAATTTTACTTGAATAATATAGTATTGGGGTATAATCAAAACAAACTTGTTTATAACTGTTTTAGTTGCAATACAGATATAGCACTTGCCATTCAACATGGAATGCACTTTTTAATATAATTGATTTGACTTAAGGACATACACTTGTTTCCTTATATCTAGAGATACATACACTCAGTGGTTCCACACAAGTCATATTCACAGAATTTTAGTAACCAAATCTTTGTTATATCCAATGAACATTGCTATTGACAATTTATACTCTTTTGTAATGAACATGAAGAAATTATATTACATACATTTTGGGATTGAAATATCACAATATCACAAAATGATATTTGAAACAAAAAGCTAATTTATTAATTTTATATTCCATTTAATATGCGCATTTTTATAAATGTTCCTCTACTTATTTTGTAAATTTGTTGTTGAAAATGTTATATTCATTGTATTGTGGAAATTAATATATGCTATTCCTATTCATATACACTTAAGTCACATTATAAGGAATGTAAGTAACCAAACAAAGAAACTAAAAAGTAGTTCACGCAAAATATAATTTGCATTGCAGAATATGCTGTCAGTTTTTGCTAGAATCGATCATTTTTGTTAACCTTTTATTTGTGAATTCAATTTTTAAAATTATTTCAATTAAACATTTGCACGTTTAGCAAAACATACATTTTCCGCGCGTTTGAAATATCGTTTTAAGACATTGCTGCTAATTTGTTTAAACAATAACGATGGCTTTTCGAAAGATTTATTGTAATTTTCAATTGATTTTTTAACAGTTTGATGACGATTTTTTGCAGTATAGTAAATTTTTAATATTGAAAAAGTAGTAAAATGCAATGCACATGTATGTATGTATTTAATTTTAGAGTTATATGTTATTTTTTGTTGTATGATATAGGTATTATCAATGAATGGAATCTATAAATATTAAAAATCGTAAAATGTAATATCGTCATATTTGAAATCATTTATTGTAACAAACAAGTTTTCATTATATTTCATTATATTGCCCGCTATAAAGGCATGCGAGGTATCGTGGTCTCATTAGCGGACAGTGTAGCTATTGACCAGACTGAGCGAATGCTCAGGAAATAAGACCCATTTTCTCTTGACGCTGGTTTTGTGATACTTAGTAGTGTCGAAAGACTTCTCATGATATTACGTTTTAGGTTGTATAGCGTATAATATATGTTTAACCAATCTGAATATGTATAAAATGTATATTACACGTGTTATTTGAATATAATTGAATATATTGAATATATTGAATATAATTGAATTGAATATAATATAACAAAAAACTTAAAAAGTACCCGGATAATGCTTATATTATTATTAATGATTATGCTTATAATATTGTTTAAACAAAGCCCGAAAACAATTGTGTAACTTGATAATGGCGAATGTATGTTTGGATAATATTTTTGACATTTTTTTTTCTTTTTAAAAAATGCTTTTGTTATTGAATGTTTTTATTAAGTGAAAAATTAAGACAAATGTTTAAATATGTTTGTTATATCGACGGAGGATTTTCTCATAAAATTCACATATATTATTACGGTTGCAGCCCAAGTGAAAGGGTACAGCTTTCATCGATTTGCTCCTTATTATGGACGGTTACAAACTTTCATTTTAATACAGCAATCAACATGAGTACTTTGCGCCTGCATTTGTTAAGAAGTGATTTAGGGGACGCATGTTTCAATTCCGTGTATTATTACATTTCTGCAGCAACCATAGATGAAATGTCAACCTGTTTGGTAACATATATATATATTAACGGTGTATTTGTTTTATACGCAAAATAAATATGTTTGATGTTTGCATGTATTCTTATTATTTACCTATGCTACAGTAGCTAACGTTGACTGACCAAGAAATATTGCTGTGAATTAATTTTATAATTGAGCAAGTGATGTCGTAAGTAATAAGGTTTATTTCCTCACCCTGAGACGTGTATGTGTTTAACCAATCTAGATTTCTCACCAAGTGGCGACCATGTCTTCATTAAGAAATCAATTGAACCCAAGGACTCTCGCAGAAAGTTGGTACAGCAATGTGAATTAAATGATTTGTAATGAAGCGGCCCTAACAACTTGTTACATAAAAGGTCGAATGATGTATAACATAACATAGAAGTCAAGGTCAAGGTTATCGTGAGGCGCAACTTACAATTCTCATAACAAAAAGGTTTTATTTTTATTTATTTTTTTATTTTTTTTTTAAGNGGGGGGGGGGGGTTCAGTCAGGCACTCATTTGTTTGTCACCAGAAAACATCCACTGCTACCAGCCATCTGTTCTACGAAGCAACACATAACTCGGTCCAGCTAAACACCCGCACAAACGATCTTGTCAAAAGTAACATATATTTTTAGGACGAACATTTCGGACATCCTTTGAACGGTACAATAGTCTGAAAAAGAAGCACACCTCGTGAAATGAATCTTTATACGTGTTCTTATTTCTTATTTCTTGTCTAGTTAAGACCACCAGATGATTTGACACATCCAGGTTTCGGATCTTACTTCAACAACAGGATCACACAATCCAATGACTGCCACCCTAACCCAGGCCCAACATACAGATTCCCCTGTGGGGAGTGCCAAAAACCATGCAGATCCAACCAGAATGATGTATGTTGTGACTCCTGCAATACCTGGTTTCACACCAAATGACTCAACATGCCCATGGCTGTTTTCCAGGGCATACAAGACACTAGCTGGGTCTGCTATTGCTGCGGCCTGCCGAACTTCTCAACTTCCCTGTTTAACTCGGTGACTGCTGACACCATCAACACTTCTGTATCAACAGAGAACTCCTACGGTACCCAGGGTAGCTACAAACACCAAAGTCAACACTCAAGCCCACTCGATGCTTAGACGTCAAGCTTCAGCTCTGTAAGTCGTCACCGGGCCCCCCACAACTTTCCTCGTCCCCTGTCAGGAATACCAGACAACGTGCACACACACAAGCATCATTTATGATTTTGCTGATCAATTTCCATAGCATGCGAGCCAAACGATCTGAATTCTGGCTACGCCTCCAAGAATCAAACCCCGATATCGTTATTGGCTGTGAAACATGGCTGCACGACGGCCTTAACGAGAGAGAAGTTCTCCCTGCAGGGTACCACTTCGTTGCCAAACGTAACAGACCAAACTCAGACTGAATTCTATGCTGCAAGTTTCGAATGCCCAGGCAAGCAAACCCTGATCATCGGATCACTATACAGACCACCTAATAGCGACCACACATACATGGAAGAAATGAGTACTGTAATCAGCAACCTACATCAACATAACTCGGATGCTACAATATGGATTGCTGGTGACGCCAACCTGCCTGACATCGATTGGAATACCAATACCATCAATGGTAATTCGTACTCCAACAAGACCAACCAAACATTCCTCGACATCGCTGCTGATTTAGGGGCAGAACAGTGCGTAACATTTCCAACAAGAGGTAACAATATCCTCGACCTATTCATAACAAATAGGCAATCACTGGTGGAGAAAATCAAGCCAGTCCCAGGCGTCAGTGACCATGACATTGTATTTGGGCAGGCCTCAACACGTGTACCCAGATCCAAACCACCTCAGAGAAAGATTCTCCTTTGGAACCATGCTTATCTTGCTACCACTCGCACAACTTTTGACGAATTTCGTGACATCTTCCTTAACAGACATAACTCGGATACAGACATCAACACTCTTTGGAAAGAATTTAAGCAGTTCTGTATTACACCATAGAAAAACATGTTCCATCAAAACTCGCAACACNCATGATGAGGGCCCCTGGCCCCTTCCCCTGATGGACAGAGACGGCCCTGCATAAACACTATTATCAAATTTCATGATATTCTGATTTAAACTGTTTCAGTTATTAAGTGGACATTGTTTCCTTTAATCATAAATTTCAGTGAAAATAAATCAATAATGCCACCATGTTTTTAAACAAATTCATAAAGATATAATAACACAACACTGCTTTGAAATTATAATTAAATAAGTTTTTCTTTTTTAAGTCTAGACATATGAAAATGTGACGCAAATGTTTTCACTTATTATGCAAACATGACATGACAATTTACAGTTTATCAATTTAATTCAGAATTCTTTACTTGTGATTAATGACCGTATCGGTATTACCTTCACAAGTTTATCAAATTAATTGCGTTTATTTTTGCACAGTTGTTGTTGTTTAAGATTCATTTGCGTTTTTTAACAATATAAATCATGTTCGCAAACATTTGCACTTTGTTTCAAGAGCAGAACAGTTTATGTCTGACATGGTGTAAGAGTGTTGATTATATAATTGATAGGATTTAAACCAATACACACTAAGTAGCTCTAGACTCCTGCACACATGTGTCTGCTGCGAAATGCTATGAAAGCAAGACTGATCCTAGATGAAAGTAGCCATCAGGCTTAATTGCTTACAGCGTTTTTCCTCTATAAAAAGTTGGTACCGTAAAACGGCACCATTCCCAATGAGACCATTTTTCCCAATTTCAAAATAAAAATTCACAATTCACAAAAAAATCCCAATTCACAGAAAAAAATCTGCGAAGACAAGAGTTGCATGATGCACATGTTAATCCCCTTTGTCAAAACATCGTTGTCTACACAATAGGTCAGTATACCTGCTTCACAACACCCATTACACTTAATCCATTTTTTTCCGGATTTTCTATTTACTCAGTCCTGACTCCTGTACACAGTTAAATAACTGCTTCAATAATGAATCATCCAAAAGACCGTTACGTTAAAGATACAGCATGTTAAATGGAAATTAATTGTATACTTTAGTTCAAATGAATAACGAAAATTTTAACCGAAATTCACAGATTTCAATTGTCTCTACGCTAAAAAGTTTTTATACAAAAATCAAAATGCCCATGCTTTCCATGCGGTTACGTGACGTTTAACATATTAAGCGAACGTAATTTTCGCGCGCTTTTGCCGAAACATAGGAAATAAGTGTAACTTTTATTTGACGCTAGAATTTGATAACGTCGTATTAACATGAAAATTTAAAAGTGTATTTCGGATTATAAATTTAATTATTGTCATTTTAGAATGCTACAAAACATGTTAAATTTTAGGTAATTAATTAAATAATTATTTGCTAAAACGTGTCGAAATAAATGTTTTGACAATATTAAGCAATTATACAATTTCCACGAGGATAACACAGGTTGCCATTAGCAGTCTTCTAAGTAACTGGCCACGATTTTTTCGTGGAGGAGTACACTGTTATGACTGATTAGTGTGGTAGGTATAGCAACGCCAACAAACTGCTACAAATCCACTGAAACTATCCATTGATAGTGACACTGGGTTATTCACGCATAACTGATTCACAATCGTTCGCATCTTCAGTGTTTTCGAGCCAAACAATAGCAAATTGTAAAATGAAAACAGCCAAACAAATTACCGGTACTGATTATCACTCGCGCATTTATAAAATTTGGACTTTTAAAATTGGGGAATATGTATCACATATTTAGTCCAGTGCATAGTTGTCAGATGTTGATTAGAGCAACGTTTCGTCGATGTTCAAGTCTACTGACGCAAACCTGGTTCAAGCAGAGGCAGGTTATCCTACGGAAACTAAGGTTCAGAGTCCCGATTAAGACAGTAAATACTTTAAAACACGGTTTCAGTTATATAAAAAAGAGTGTTTAGTTTAATAAACTCATTTTTAGTGTCAATAGAAACATGATTTCGCATGAAATCAATCACCACTGTGATGTCAATATGCAACTTATTATTTGTACATGTTTTAAAAACTTTTCAGCATAATTAATAAATTTCCCGATTTGTACGAAAACGCCGCTAATTTTCCCAATTTCACCGGTACCGGTACCATTCCCAAAATGGTGAGGAAAAACGCTGGCTTAGAATTTTTGGTAGCCCGATAACAATTTTTGGTAACAAATGGGCTCTAGGCTATGGATTTGTTGGACACTGTATTTCTAAGGTTCAATTTATTGAGCTGGATATGGAGATAAAATGACATTTTGATTTTCAATTGGAAATGTTTGGCAGACATTTAAATTTTCTGAAAAATATATTCTTTCTACGATTGGGAGGCTCCAATTTGATTAAACAAAAAATGTAAACAGTGGTAAAAAGTTGTAAACGGTGATTTCTGTTCTTTTTACAGCTCCCCTTCTTCTTACATTGAAAAGTCTGGATTTGTATATGACCAAAATACTAAAATAACATTAAGTTTTTCAGCAAAAAAATGATTTTGCATAATGTTAGACAATTGAAATCTAAATTAATATGTTTGAATTTACAAATAATTGGAAAAGTTTCACACTGAAAGTTCATTTCATTAACGAAAATTGCACAAATCTGATGAAAAATATTGGAGGTCTGATAACATTTCAAAGATACAAGGATCTATATTGGTAAAAAGAAACAACAAGGAAATAATATTCTACCATGACATAGGGTAATCCGATTAAAAAAAGAATCTTAAAGAACAGCTTATAATTGTTTGAATTATTATGTTTATTAATAAATTATTAAAAAGCATTTTTCTGTTGGCAAATTCTAATCAACAAAACTATTATATAGATTACAAATAATAAAGTCAGTTAATACTATCATTACTATTTAATGAGGTCCTGTATAATCGATTGAGGTCCTGTTAAATCCATAAGTGGCAGGACCTTATGTCCTGTATTAACATCCCGTCTTTTTGGGTTGATTAAATACAAAATGTAAATACATGTACTATGAAGATAAACGATCAAGATCACAGAACTTGACACTGGCTTAAAGTGTTTTGTCATAATGGTCATTGTGTTACTGTGTTATTGATAGAAATCTAAACAAGAGGGCCATCAGGCCCTGAGGCGCTCACCTGAGAGCAAAAGGAACTAGACTATTCTGAAAAAAAATACAAGCTGATTCATGAAGATTGGACCAAAAAAAGTGACTTTTAACATGTTTTCTTTATATTTGACCAAGTGACCTAGTTTTTGAGCTCATTTGACCCAGTTTCAATCCCTGCTAAGATTTCATTGGGACAAATGTTCTGACCAAGATTTGCCAATAAATGTGGCTATTTTATAGCGTCAACAAGTTTTCCATATAGCCCTATAAGGACAACTGCCCCCCCTCGGTGGCCATGTTTTTCAACGAGTCATAGCCATTTTAAAACTCAGCCGAGCTATTGTTAGAACAAATGTTCTGATTAAGTTTCATAAAGATTGGATTATAAATGTGACTTCTAGAGTGTTAACAAGGTTTTACTACATAGCCATATAAGGGAAAATGCCACGCCCCCTTGCGGCCATGTTTTTTAACGGATCTCAACCATTTTCGAACTCAGCCCAGATATCATTAGTACAAATATTCTGACCAAGTTTCATGAGCATTGGACCAAAAATGTGACTTCTAGAGTGTTAACAAGGTTTTACTATAGCCATATAAGGAAAACTGCCCCGCCCCCTGGCAGCCATGTTTTTCAACAGACCAGAACCATTTTCAAACTCATCCGAGATATCGTTAGAACAAATGTTCTGACTAAGTTTCATGAAGATTGGACAATAAAGGTGACTTCTAGAGTGTTAACAAGGTTTTACTATACACTAAAGCCATATAAGGAAAACTGCCACGCCCCCTGGCGGCCATGTTTTTCATTCAACTGGAACCATTTTCGAACTCGTCCAAGATATTATTGGGACACATGTTCTGACCAAGTTTCATGAAGATTGGACTATCAATGTGACTTCTAGAGTGTTAACAAGGTTTTACTATAGCCATTTAAGGAAAACTGCCACGCCCCCTGGCA
>VMBQ01004225.1:40212-56056 GCA_007657795.1 Dreissena rostriformis | reverse complement strand
AAACATAGCCTCTTTCAATGTATTTAATTTAATACAGTATAATGACTTTTTTGTGTTCTAAGTGTTCTTGTTGTGTTAATTATGTATTAAACTGAGTTAAATTAATTAATTTTTAAAGGTTTACCTTTCAGTATCTTGTATTACACATCTCCAGTTAAATGCTATTTTAGTAAACTGTACAGCGTAACAAACATAATAAAGCAGAATATACACATGAATCTGATTAAACACAGATCCACTAACATATAAATCAAATCATGTTTGTCTTTTTCCGTTGTCGAACGATACTCTTCTTAAATGTTTTTACTGCGAGTATACTGAACTCCAATCTGCAAATACTGGTTTCCGTGAAAGACATTCACTGTGAAGTTTCTAATAATAGATCTTAAATTTTGTTTTTTGTATCTAAAAGTAAAAACATAATCTTTTTCGTTAATACACACGCATTTCATTATTCCGTACTCCGTCGTTAATTTGATTGTTGTTCGTAAATTTCCCGTACATGGTAATTTCTTTCCAGCTTATCTGTAAATTCGCTAACTGCTTTTACTCAAATTGATTGGAATCGGCAGCAGTTTTTAATCAGTGTTATATGTTTATTTAAGCCGATAAGATGTACAGTTACACCTTTGTTTTGTTTTCGCACCAGCCATTTTCCTTTGTCTCGATGACTGGTTCTGACCGGTGTTGATGCAGACTGCGTATCAATTTTTTTGTTGAATAACACGGTGAAGTATTTTACCGCAGTCTACGGTTTAAAGAGTTTAATATCTGGGACGGTTCTTTACAGGCAAAAAACGTTTTGCCGAGCATTTTCGCCAACCGATAATTTTATTAGCCAAATTAGCGAAATTTTCGCCATTTGCGAATTTGGCGAACGACAGCGGAAGCCCTGAACGGATCCTACAGCCTTTGATAATTTTTGTTGTGGCGGCTCTGGGAGTCTATATGCACCCCTTCATATACACAAGTGCAGTTCAGCGCAGCAAATCTGTGTGCTTCCTTAAACAGACGTCGTTCGAGACAAATTGAGGAAGATATTGAATAAACTTCAAAAACATGTTAAATTTACCTGAATGGCAACCTACGGACGTTATCCTTTGCATGCACCCTAAAAAAACACGACAATGTTTCAACACACTATTCTCGTTGACATATTTATGATGAAATTTGAAACAGTGTATTCTGTGTCGAATATTTGACATTGTAATCGAATTAGGCTACATACATAACCCGATGTGCAAAAAATTGGTGTACTGCCACCCAACCGATAGCGACACATTGCTACAGTGTACCAATATGGTGGATAGATAGTATGAAAGAATAACAAACTTTATAAAAAGCAATTAGACAGGTTAACGTTGATAAGTTTTCGCAGTTTCAGTGTTTCTTAGCCCTTACATTGGTGCTCAAATTTTGTACCTTTGGACAATAGACGACGCATTGCAACTATCAGCAACCCGTTGGGTTATAAAGCTGAGAGTTGAATTATTGCAACTATCCCGGACATGTGCCATACATGCCATACGTCCCAATTTCAATGGGACAGTCACACTTTCGGGCTGTTTGTCCCGATTTGAGATGATTTATCCGAACATTCATAAAAAAACAATGCTGCTCTGTTAGGCTTAAACTTACCGTAGTTGCAACTAGTAAAGGCCTTTTATGCCCCCGGTAGGGTGGCATATAGTGATTGCACTGTCCTTCTGAAATTCCGTCACACTTTGCGCTGAGGTTTTGCGTTTAGGTTTCGATTTATTTTTATTTTTTAAGTGGCTCAGTAGGGGGCATTG
Source organism: Dreissena rostriformis (assembly GCA_007657795.1). Taxonomy (NCBI): domain Eukaryota; kingdom Metazoa; phylum Mollusca; class Bivalvia; order Myida; family Dreissenidae; genus Dreissena; species Dreissena rostriformis. The sequence continues at coordinate 54,263 of VMBQ01004225.1, read as the reverse complement.
TGTTTCTGACAAACACATCTCTTGTTTCATGTAAATTCGCCGCCTGGAATCCAGGCAGCTCTTTTATCGGTAATAATGTTTTTCTGGCATAAATAAACACCAAAATATCATGTTCTTGCAGGATAATTATATTAATCCATGTTTCAAACAAGTCAACTGTTCCTGAAAATGTCTACGTTTTTGCAATAGAAAATGCCGTGATATCCTGAACTTAAAATATATATAAGAAAAACTACAAATGCTTGTAGCATGTGGTGTGTTGTGTGTTTACACCAACATTCACCAATAAACAGTTTAAAACCCAAACCAATAACACTGATAACACTGTCATAATGTGTCCTAATTCTAACAACACTGTTATACACTATGAACTTTTAATTGCCAGCATAAGACCAGACCATCAAACGCAGCTCTTGTTTATTCTATTATGCTTTAAATAATGATCTATACCATGACATTGGGAATCGCCGCGCCAATTTTTCTAGAAATAGGGAAAAATTTGTATGAGTTATAAATGTTCAGTTATTAGTGATTAAACTTACATAAAACAAGAAATCCCACACGTAAATGTTTCAATAAAATGGAAATTACAACTTCAAAGCATTACTTCAGACTTAAATTCCTGATTATTCTAGAGACTTATCATCTGATTCTCTATTTGTGCCTCCCTTTTTGAAAACCAGGCTTATGCTGCGCTCTTGAAAATCAGGTTTAATTTATGTGCACAAAGTGTCCTCCCAGATGAAGCTTGTGCAGCCTGCACATGCTAATTGGGATAAAACTCTCGTCCTTGACTGGAACTTAATTTAGAAGAGACTTCCTTCAAACAAAAATTTCATTAAATGGAAAGTGTCGTCCATGTTTAGCCTGTGTAGACTGCACAGGCTAATCTGGGGCAACACGTTGAGCACATATATTAAACCCGATTTTCCAAGAGCACAGCTCATTTCTAAACATTTAAAAGTCCAATTATCAATTGGGAATTTTTGGAATGGATTTGGGAAAAAGAGGGTACTTTTTAACCCTTTGAGCGCGGGAACCTGATTTTGAAGGCCTTTGCAAACAGTTTGGATCCAGATGAGACGCCACAGAACGTGGCGTCTCATCAGGATCCAAACTGTTTGCTATTCTGATAGTGGTCTTGGAAAAAAAATCAAAGAAAATGCTAATTTTAGAAATTCAGCAGACGACATTTTAGCAGACAACAAATTTCCCAGCATGCAAAGGGTTAACATTGGGAATATGACTGAATAAAGGCTATGAAATCAGCCAAAAAAAGCCCTGAAGGGGCAGGAATCACTCCACACCCCTTCAAGAATTCTTTTCTAAATCTCAAAAAAAGTTTAAGTCCATGATATCAGCCTCGCTCTGTGAAAAGGGGGTTTAATCCAGTTTTGTCTCAGGCTAATCAGGGACGACACTTTCCACTAAAACAGGATTTTTGCTAAGAAGAGACTTTCTTTAAATGAAAAATGTCATTAAAGTGGAAAGTGTCGTCCCTGATTAGCTTGTGCGGACTGCACAGGCTAATCTGGGACGACACTTTTCGAATATGCATTAAACTCCCTTTTCACAGAGTGAGGCTCATATATTTTCAGGCAGCATGCAGAAAAAGGAAAAGTATGAATCCCCTAACCCTCGACGGATGCACACAATCATGTCTCAGGAAGATGTACAGGCTGGTAAGAAGTCCTCCTGGTACGAACTGGAAATTACAGGTAACTGCTTGCTTACTTGAACTGATTTTTTCAGAAATGTTCAGTTTTTCTATATCCAATCAATGCGGATTTAAGTATCTGTTGGAAGATGTGAAAACCTAATTGATTGTGGACTGACAATTATAACGTCTTTGAGAGACAACTTGGGCCTCAGTGTGACGTTGAAATAAACAAATTAATACATGTATGTATGAGTAATGTAGTCAATTATGGATTGAAATCAATTTTGGTTGCTTCATGCAACTATGAAGTGGCATTCAATGAATGCAATCTGCTTCCTCAAAAAATAACTGCTATTTATATACATTGGAATATAATTCGGTGAACTCTTGATTTGAATTGTTTAATACATTATTATTCATTATACTACAGTGATCCCGCGTTTATCTGGACACGTCCGTTCCGGCAGAATTTTCCGGATTAACGAATCTTCCGGATTATCGAACCAGTGCCGTTTCAAGAGTTTAATATTTACCNTGAATAAAGGCTATGAAATCAGCCAAAAAAAGCCCTGAAGGGGCAGGAATCACTCCACACCCCTTCAAGAATTCTTTTCTAAATCTCAAAAAAAGTTTAAGTCCATGATATCAGCCTCGCTCTGTGAAAAGGGGGTTTAATCCAGTTTTGTCTCAGGCTAATCAGGGACGACACTTTCCACTAAAACAGGATTTTTGCTAAGAAGAGACTTTCTTTAAATGAAAAATGTCATTAAAGTGGAAAGTGTCGTCCCTGATTAGCTTGTGCGGACTGCACAGGCTAATCTGGGACGACACTTTTCGAATATGCATTAAACTCCCTTTTCACAGAGTGAGGCTCATATATTTTCAGGCAGCATGCAGAAAAAGGAAAAGTATGAATCCCCTAACCCTCGACGGATGCACACAATCATGTCTCAGGAAGATGTACAGGCTGGTAAGAAGTCCTCCTGGTACGAACTGGAAATTACAGGTAACTGCTTGCTTACTTGAACTGATTTTTTCAGAAATGTTCAGTTTTTCTATATCCAATCAATGCGGATTTAAGTATCTGTTGGAAGATGTGAAAACCTAATTGATTGTGGACTGACAATTATAACGTCTTTGAGAGACAACTTGGGCCTCAGTGTGACGTTGAAATAAACAAATTAATACATGTATGTATGAGTAATGTAGTCAATTATGGATTGAAATCAATTTTGGTTGCTTCATGCAACTATGAAGTGGCATTCAATGAATGCAATCTGCTTCCTCAAAAAATAACTGCTATTTATATACATTGGAATATAATTCGGTGAACTCTTGATTTGAATTGTTTAATACATTATTATTCATTATACTACAGTGATCCCGCGTTTATCTGGACACGTCCGTTCCGGCAGAATTTTCCGGATTAACGAATCTTCCGGATTATCGAACCAGTGCCGTTTCAAGAGTTTAATATTTACCATATGACATTAACCTTATGTTTATGTACATTTACATACTAATTTCGCAACAATGATGATATTTTCTTGCTACGCAGCCATTTATTTAGTTTTCAAAATCAAATGTTGTTTAACAATGTAAATACAAAAACGCGTAACTGAATTTTAGTACATGTAAACACATGACGTAAAGCTTTGTGAATGTTACAATCACACATTTAAGCGTTGATAGCTTAGTATTGAATCGATATTTCGTTGCTGTATACACTTTCCATGAGTACTGCGTGTATCTCGTGTGATACTTCCGCAGTGAAAAGACGTTGCCATGGGTGGCACGCGAGCTGTAAGCTGGTGACGTCACAGAGTTACAAATCAAGGTTGTTGAAGGCAAATGAAAATAAAACATAAAACTGCGATACTATTTTAATAGCTTTATTTATAACCCGTCTCATACATCAGTCATTGAAGATGCATTGTGTATGAATGCCGACATCAATTTAAGTTTTAAGTCGGAGTCGAATCATGTTTAGTCATGCCTATTAGCTATCACGCCTTAACACAATAATATTTTACTCCTCGGTGATCGCGCTTTTGTTCAAACGACGGGTTGGCGATTAAGCCTTAAACCACAATACTTCACGCCTCGGTGATTGCCCTTTTGTTTATACGGCGGGTGGGCGATTAAGCCCCCATGTTGGGAAGCATCCGGATAAACAAGACATAATTACAGCTAAATACACAGATCGGTGTCGCGAAATCTACGTCCGGATCCAGAACGCGAGATTCCGGACTTAATGGGGCAAAATACTGCATAATAAATCTGTTCCCCTTGACTTTCGTCCGGATTGCGAGATTTCCGAACTATCAGGCATCGACACTAACGGTGTCCCGGGAACCCGAGGACACCAGATTTTGGCGAGGGTCACCAGTTCTTTCAAACTAGGTGATCCTCCGGGAACCCTAAATTTATAGAACCAAGTCGTATTGATTGACCATTTGAATCCGCGTAATTATCTTCTATTTCTTGCCGTGTTTATAAGAAGAACTTCCGAAACGGTAAGTAGTGTATTTTTTAATATCTTGGACCAGTTACTATGTGTACTGCTACATGCCGAAGTATTCCAATTACGCGAAGGGTAGTAACTGGTGGTCGATTACTAAAACGGTTTTCGAGACCCCACACCAAAAACGAAATTCGGTTATAAATTTGATAATTTAAACAAAAATGTTGAGATACCTCGAGGGTGTTAAAGAGCCCACACCCAAAAAAACAAAAACGAATGCAGAGCTGTTAAAAACGTGTACGTCTTACAAGAAAGAAAAACGAAATCGGCAATTTCAAGATGATTGGGCAAAAATATGGTCTTGGTTGTCCTATGAATTGAAGAAAAAAACTATGGTATGCACGATTTGCCAGAAATATGACGATGAGGGGCCATTTGATGATGATGATGTTGATGAAAGACATGATATCCAAAGTTTACAAAACACGGCTTATAAGCTATTAATGAGTCTACTTTAAATGGCAACTGAATTGAGTATTGGAAATAAAAATGTGTACTAGTATGCTTCTTGTACTTATTTGCCCTTACGCTGTTTGTCGAAAAAGGAGGGAACCCTAGTTTGGGTGAGGGTCACCAAAAGTTGAAAGTAGGGTTCCCTCCGGGAACCCAGTCAAAAAAGTTTGTGTCAAGGACTGACTATCGAGATCCGGATAAACGCGGGTTCACTGTAGTTGTACCATGTTTTACTATAAAAATCAACATTTCCAGTGGTGTTTTGCTTATTTTAAAAATACAATTTCCAACATAGACCATTTTACTTGCAGGGACAGTACGTAACCTTTGCCCAGAGCTATGGCGATTGACACACCTGACATCGTTATACCTGAACGACAATAACCTGATGAAGGTACCTGCTGAGATCTCGCGTCTAGAGCACCTCCACTACCTGGACCTCTCGTCCAACAGCATTCACACCCTGCCGCCCGAGATTGGGGACCTCATTCACCTGCGCGAGCTCCTTCTCAACCACAACAACCTCAGGAACTTGCCCTTCGAAGTCGGAAAGCTGTTCAATCTACAAAATCTTGGTGAGAAACTTCGCTGTTTCTTTTTTCGTCAATCAATGCATTGTGTTGTTCGGTTTCAGTCGTGGCCGTTTTTGGGGTTGACCAGGCATACCTAAAGTCTTTAACTGCTTATAAATGTATTGTTATTTGAGAGGGGAAAAAACTTTGGAAAAAATATAAAAAAATGTGTCTGAAATTTCTGGCATCATTTTATAATTTGCACATCATTGTCAGACTCAAAATTTGCCTCACATATTATCAGACCGATATTTAGCTTTAGGACATTCTTCAAGAAAATGTTTTGTTTGCGTATATGAAACAAAACAAACCCAGTTTGAAGTTGACCAAAATTGAAGTTGACAGACACGCTTGTGCTGATAATGACCACAGCTTTTACTTAAACTGCTTTTTATCTGGTATTTGTGAAAAATAATGTTTAGTGTGAGACCTTTAAAATGTGTGGTTGGAAGTAAATAATTTACTGAAAATTTATATTTTCTGCTTAAAAACCTGCTTGTTTGCCAATAACATTATTAATGTTATTGATGCACAGGTCTGATTGGGAATCCTTTGAATCATGAGACAATGAAATGGTACAGCGAAGGGACACCCAAACTTCTCACTTACCTGTTGGATAGCCTTGTCTGTAAGTACATGTACACTCAAATGCATTTCAGCCTCACTCTGGGCAAACGGGGCTTAATGCATGTGTGTAAAGTGTCATCCTTGATTAGCCTGTGCAGTCCACACAGGCTAATCAGGGACGACACTTTCCGCTTAAACTGGATTTTTGCAAGAAAGTCTCTTACTTCCTTTAAACCATAAATACCATAAAAGAAGAAAGTGTCATCCCTGATTAACTTGTGCCAACTGCACAGGCTAATCTGGGATAACACTTAACACACATGCATTAAGCCCCGTTTTCCAAGACCAAAGTTCATGTTCTTATTTATGTGCACCAGTTTGTATTTTATAATTTAATATGTACCACCAGTATTTATTTTTTTAATTACATCACCTGGCGCCCATTTGGATATGTTTGCCAGCAGCAGCCTGTTGTTGTTGTATTGCATTTGCCTTAGATCAATCATGCAGTAATGTTGTTTTGTGTCAAGCTGTTTAAGCTACAGTTAATAACATGTTTGACAAATGTTCTTCTGTAAATGAAACGATACATGGTGTTGTTTTGCGGAAGTTATCAGCAGGTTGGTATTGTGTCTAAATCTTCAACACTACAGTTAATTCCCCCCCCCACAAAAAAACAAACAGCAAAACAACAACACAAAAACCTATTAATGCACCTAAGATGTAAAAAAAAACACAGACACACAATAACCATGCCATTGATGAAAGGTACCCAACTGTTAAGTTGATCTGCTGTATTATAACTGAATATTGAATGTCCTTAGAAAGTTGGTTGTGATTAAGAATATTTCAATAAATTATGATTTTAGCTCAAGTTATAATACATTCATCAGACAGCAAACAACTCTTGAATTGGTTAGTTGTTGAAAGAAGCAAAAACTGTGTCTTGCAAATTAGTTTCTGACAAACAAGGGAATCAACTCTGACCGAAGTAAGTTTCAAATGATGGTTTAACCTCCCTGGATTATTGACAGCTTTATTTTTTTTTAATGTTTTAGTTTCTCAGGCCCCACTGCGTACAGTTTATAAGTTACAACCGCTTTGATTTTTGAACGGTGGTCATTTTAGTTATTTTGTTAAAAAATTACAGTTTTTCATATACCTGATGAGGCTGAGACGGAAATGAATCATCATATAAAGTGTTGGTTTTAAACTCCAAGTGCAGTGTAACCTCCCGTTTTAAACGGTTAACACTGCATTCACAACTAAAATCTAATCTGGAAGAATATCTAGTTATTAAGTTTTTCTTATATTATGTATTTCCGTGTTATCTCAACATAATTGAACTGTTTATTCCTGTAATGGTTCATCTTTGTCAGCCATGGATGTATTTTCAAATAACTTTGAAGACATAATTATTTAATATGAGTAGACAGTCTTGCACATGCAAACCGGACCTCTATTTCAAATGTGAAGTTGACAAGTGAGGGAGGGTCAAAGATTAAATATAAGAAAATTTCATCCGAAGCAAAATATAGTTTAGCATGGATGCATTAATCAGCATGATGGAAAGAAAGGCAAAGTTATCGTTGTCTGCTCTCTAACGTGAACAATTTAACTTGGATCATAATGAAAGTTTGTGATAATATTTGTGAGCATATAATCATGGCCAAGTTTGATAACCAGCCAGATCACCTGAAGCACTTCTGAATTATGGCCTTTAATTATTTAAAGGAAAAGGCAAATTTAGCATTGTCAGCTCTCTAACTCAAATAACTGACATAAAAGCATCATGAAACTAGGTGATAACCCTTTGCATGCTGGGAAATTTGTCTTCTGCTAAAATGTCGTCTGCTGAATTTCTAAAATTAGCATTTTCTTCGATTTTTTTCAAAGAATACTATCAGAATAGCAAACAGTTTGGATCCTGATGAGACGCCACGTTTTGTGGCGTCTCATCTGGATCCAAACTGTTTGCAAAGGCCTTCAAAACTGGTTCCAGCGCTCAAAGGGATAATGTCAGTGGGCATATATTTTTGGAGAAGTGTTTTTACCAGCCAGATTGCTTGAATTACTTCCCTTGAAATATATAACAATTGGACAAAAATTAACTCTAACTCAATTTTTTATGGCCCCGGTAGGGTGGCATATAGCAGTTGAACTGTCAGTCCGTCTGTGCGTCCATCCGTCCAAAAACTTTAAACATTGGCCATAACTTTTGCAATTTTGAAGATAGCAACTTGATATTTGGCATGCATGTGTATCTCATCGAGCTGCACATTTTGAGTGGTGAAAGGTCAAAGTCATCCTTCAAGGTTAAATGTCAAAAACCAAAATCCAAGGGAAGTAACAAGCTTTAAAGGGAGATAATTTCTATTTATCATTTGGCAGGTACAGATCATTTTCACAAGGGAAGTAATAATTTTAAAGGGATATAATCAAAAAATAATTTTTTAAATTGAAAACAGCGCAATAGGGGTCATTGTGTTTCTGACAAACACATCTCTTGTTTTATCATTTATCAATTTATATCATCAGCAGGGCTTTTTCCAGCCACTTTGGTCAAAAGGAGTCTGGTCAAATTGGGATTTTTTTAATCGATAAAATGGCAAATTTGGGAATTTTTTATTGATAAAATGGACCAAATTGGGATTTTTGTTATGAACAAAATATTTACACATCAGGCCTATAATTCAAATTATGATAATTAAAGTATATAAATTATAGTTATATAGTTTGCAATATGTTGACGAAATTAAATTGAGATATAATAATCATAAGACACTTGTTTAAAAAAAAACGTTTACAATTTCGGTTTGGGATCGGGTCCGTTTGCTTTTGTATTGGGTCCATTTTACGGACTTTTTTAAGAAGAAGAAAAAGCCCTGATCAATAAACATTATTTTCTGTACCAACATTTGTACCACACATTAAATGCATCCTTCAAATATCAATATTTAATTCATACCTTCAAATGGGCGTATTTTGTGACACATTGGCACTTTTGTTTATTGCATATTATTTCAATAAAATGAGGGCAAAATAAATCAATGGTCACGTTTTCTGTGGATGGAAGTGTTGTGTTTTAGTTCCCATATATGGAACACAGGTATACATGTAGCTACTTAACTAGATTACTTATAATAATGTCTTGTATTGCTTTTGCCCTTTTATGTCTAGGTAAATATTGAGAAATCTTTCTTGAGAACAGAGCAGATAACAAATATTGCCTGAAATCACCTTGGTTACTGCAAGCAATGTGTGAGTCATCTGACATGTATGTTACATAATACCATCTTTCTTTATAATTCCTGGCTGGTTATATTTTGTTTATCACTGGAGAGATGTGTATCTGTCAGTGACATGGTCAACAAGCTTGTTGACATGGACACAGCATTGTCATGTACTGAGGCGGACATCTGAGGATCAGTGTTTACATAGCTCATGTTTTAATACCAGAAATATTTGGAAGACATCTTTTATTTGTTTGTTATTTAAGGTCACAATGTTTGTTCGTTCTTATATAGACATTCAAGTGTTTACACAAAACACCTGTAGCACATTACATTTAAATTTTAAGCTTGTTTGAACCTACAAAATGAAACAAATATGTTGGAAACACGGTTCACTTTAACTACGAATGTACAGATTTAATACAAATTTTTATAATATTTTATTGGCAATCTAATTATTATGTACACTTAAACCATACATTTAGAAAGGAAAGGGCACATGACATTGTAGACTCGAAGATTTTGTCAGGCCTTTTCTGCTCCATTTTGGGAAAACGCCACACTGGAATTTCACAAATTTCGCGTCGTGAAAAATCCCATTTTGGGAAAAAAAATAATCGCAAAACTGGCTCATTTGGGAAAAATAATCGCATGTAAATATTTACCGTAGCCACTTATTCTAACACTATTTTATTAAACAAGACAAGTTTCTGAATAATTTGTAAGTTCTATTTATTCTTTTCCTTAAGTGAGCATAATACAAAATGATTCAAAACTATCAATCTATCAGAGTGTTCTATCGATCTGAGGTACAGAATAATTTTCTTACAACCAAACACAGAATTTTATTCTGAGGTAAATAAACATAAAATTAAGATATTTCTTATCCCATTCTTGATTGGTTGACTGTAACTCCTGCTCATGCATCTATTCCATGACACAACAGAAAAGTGCCAGTCACAATTATTTACGTTTGACCAATGTTTGTGATGACCATCTAGATAATAAGTTTTGAGGCTATACATTTTTTTGCTTCAATAAGCATATTTGACCATATCAACTGATGTTATTGATGGTTGAACTAGATTGGGAAAATGAAGTTATACTTCAATAAACAATTACACATAGTGTTTNCAGAATAATTTTCTTACAACCAAACACAGAATTTTATTCTGAGGTAAATAAACATAAAATTAAGATATTTCTTATCCCATTCTTGATTGATTGACTGTAACTCCTGCTCATGCATCTATTCCATGACACAACAGAAAAGTGCCAGTCACAATTATTTACGTTCGACCAATGTTTACGATGACCATGTCTAGATAATAACTTTTGAGGCTATACATTTTTGCTTCTCTTAAGCATGTTTGACCATATCAACTGATGTTCTTGATGGTTGAACTAGATTGGGAAAATGAAGTTATACTTCAATAAACAATTATTTAAACTTCATTACATATTCTGTCTGTACTGGCATCTGTTATGTATCGCCTTAACGTAATGTTGACCTACAAGCCAAATTGTTGATCCAGAACCAATAATAGTTTTCAAAATTCTATTTTAACATTTATATATAATGATTACTAATAATATTATATATTTATATATAAAGATTACTAATAATATTCATTTCATTAGAGTATGGTAAAAAGGATGTATTTCTAATTTCCCAAATTAGTTTATTTATACATAGTAATGTACGATGAGCAAAAATTCTGTTATTATTTATATATTATTATGTCCATTTATATATTACAATGTACAATAATATACATTACTTTACACATAGTGTTTCTTATATTTCAAAGAAGCTGTTAACTGGTAAACAACGTCTATTTTGTAACCATTTTATTAAAATTTTACAAAATATTATGAACATTTGTGATAAGTGTATCACATCTATCAAATCTGCCTCTCGTGGGGATGAGATCACTTCAACTAGCTGCTGAAATAAAAGCATTTCACTGCAAAAGTTAGTGTTATTTATAAGAAACTGCTGCACAAACAAATAGTTACCTTTTATATTGGGCATAATGCATGCATGTTTAAGATTTTAGGACTGCTTCAATGCCTTAAAATAAGGAGTATATCAAAGTTATTTTTTAGCACAATTACTAACAAATGAATCGATCTATAATCAATTTCAGATATAAAAAAAAAAAATCTTATGTCGCATCTTGTTGTTGAATTTCGGAAATCATTTATAACGATCTTCGTTTATTACTAGAAATATTTTGGTGCATTCTTATACTTACCTCACCCGATGTTGTTTGTTTTTCTTTTTGCTTGTTGAAAAGGGACGAAATTGTTGGCGTATTTTTCAAATCTTTTTTTCTTATTTTGGCAACGTAATATTTGCTGTTGTGAGACGCCATTTTGATGATTATTGATTACCTGCACATTGCGCGCAGTATTGATCGATACAAAGCCGGGCTCAAAACAAGCGGGTTTAGTTTGCGGATTAAGGTAACATTATTTTGCGCATTTTTAGCGGCCGAAAAAAAAATCAACTTTGCAATCGTTAGAAGTTGGAATTGGGAATTATTTTTTTTTCAATTGGGAAAAAAACAACCATATTTGCATTAGGAATGGGGCCGATATTTGGTCCGTGGCATAGGGCGGAAAAGGCCTGTTTGTTTAATCCCCACATTACATAATTATCATTAATTTGTTGTATTAACATTTTCAATATTTAAAGAGATTGAAGTTTTAAAAATAATTTTCAAGCCATTTCATTCTGGTCAGATTTTTTATTTATTTTTTAAATAAAATGCAACATTAAGTTAGTTTCCCTATGCAGCTCTATGGCTTGAAACTATGTTAATATAATATTGACAAGTTGTCAACACTAAGTTATCAATTTGAAAGTATTTGGGAGCAAAAAAATATATTACACCAATTTCCCAATATGATGACTTCACGATGCGAATTTTCCCAATGTCAGGGCTTTTCGCGCACATTTTTCCCAATAGGGCGTTGCCAATTGCGCACAAAAAAATGCTGGTTGAATAAATATGTTTTTTATTTTTTACCATATATTTAACCGTTTGTGATGATCAATTTATTTTACTATGCTGTTCTATTTCATGAAATCAGGACCTACTCTGCCATTTGCCTAATAAGCCAATGGCTACAAATTGACCAATATGGCTAAATAAATTTTTATTTTACTACAAGTTTTCTTTATGAACACCTGTTGAATAGCCAAAAATGGAAGAAGCTTGCTATAGCAAGGCAAATTTGGCTAAAGAAAATTGAGCCAGCAGTAGCCCAATAGATGAAATAACATTAACCCATTTATGCCTTGTGGACTCTCCCATCCTTCTAAATTGTTTACATTTATTTCCAAAATTAGGGATGTCTAGTATATTTATTTCTATATTTACAATATTTCTTACAGAAATTCCTTTAAGCAAACAGCGCAGACCCTGATGAGACGCCGAATCATGCCAAGGCCTTTTTTTCCAGTCGCTAGGCATAAATGGGTTAATTATTTGTGTTCCAATATCTAAATATGCCCCCCTTCGAAGAAGAGAGGGTATATTGTTTCGCTGGATATAAGTCGGTCGGTCTGTTGGTAGACCAGTTCGTTTCCTATCAATAACTTGTGAATTGATTGACCAATTGGCTTGATACTTCCCATGTGCATTGGCCTTTGCCAGTAGATGACCCCTATTGAAATTGGGGTCACTTGGTGAAAGGTCAAGGTCACTGTCACACTAAGAGTGACAATTGCTTCCAATCAATTACTTGTGAACGGAGGGACCAATTGGCTTGATACTTCCCATGTGAATTGGCATTGGACAGTAGATGTCCCCTATTGAAATTGGGGTCACTAGGTCAAATTCAAAGGTCACTGTCACACTAAGCGTGAAATCATTTCCAATCAATAACTTGTAAACTGATTCACAGATTGGCTTGATACTACCCATGCGCATTGGCCTTTGGCAGTAGATGACCCCTTTTTAAATTGGGGTCACTTGTTCAAAGGTCAAGGTCACTCTGACAATAATTGTGAATATTGTTCCGATCAATACCTCGTCAACGAATTGACCGCTTGACTTGATACTTCACATGTGCATTGCCCTTGGACAGAAGATGACCCCTATTGAAAAATCCTGTGTCAAGGCCCTGTTTGGGGGGCATCAGTCTCCAACTGGGGAGCTCTTGTTTACTCTGAAAGCATTTGTATAGAAAACTAATGGCAATCACCACCTTCCTCTTCACAGCTTTTGGTCTAGACAATGCAATTTATAATAGTCATAATTACTCAATGCACATTATATGACTACTGTAATGGCAGCAATTGAGTACATGCAATTTGAGTAATGTGTATTATCAGGGGTGTTGAATTCCTAAGCCTTTCTGCGCCGCCATGGGTAATTTGTCGCCGCCATGGGTTATTTGTCGGCAGACAAGTACAATATCCATGGATGTAAACAAGTAGATCATTGGTGGAAACCAACTTGTACTCGAATATTTTGATCATTTGAACCTGTCCATAACAGCAAAATCAAAAGATTTAAATGCTTTGGTACTTCTATATGAACATGATAAGACTTGCTAATGTATTATGATACTTTACCATGTATAACACAGAACCATGTATAACTAGAAATGGCGCGGCAGAGGCCGACGCATATCCCCAAGCCGAATGTTTGACCTAGGTGTGCCCCAGGGTTGGTAATGGGGCCATGCATAGTTGAGATTGACCGTATTGTCATAAGAGAAGTTCAGTATCAATTAGAAGTGAATTGGTGTAGAAATGAAGAAGTTATAGTAAAAGGCAATTTTGGGTGGGTGTGACCTATGTGGGCAGGGCACCCCAGGGTTGGTAATGGGGCCATGCATAGTTGAGATTGACCGAATTGTCATAAGAGAAGTTCAGTATCAATTTGAAGTGAATCAGTGTAGAAATGAAGAAATTATAGTAAAAGGCAATTTTGGGTGGGTGTGGTCTATGTGGGCGGGGCGCCCCAGGGTTGGTAATGGGGCCATGCATAGTTGAGATTGACCGTATTGTCATAAGAGAAGTTCAG